>WBMW01005271.1:224331-291113 GCA_013396635.1 Penelope pileata | reverse complement strand
TCTGTGATTCTGTGATATTTATATCTACACAAATTGGGTCCAGCTATCATTATTGTCAATGAAAAAAACTCCACTCTGTCAAGAAAATGGTCCCCTCACCTGGCTCGTTTTCACTCAGCAATCATCCAGTGGTGTAACTAAGATGTGATAGCAACAGTATGCTGTTTTAATCCATAATTCAGAAACGAATCCCTTCCTTGATGTCCTTTTTAACCATTGCTATACAAATGAAGTGTAAAATTACTGCAAGAAAAAGCTTGTTTTACTCATGTCAATCAACCTACCTGCAAATGCAGCATTAATCTGCTTCTGAATAGTATATAAAATCTGTTAACAGAACATTTATTTTGATATATTTTCATTTAAAAGTTCTAATTCTGCTTAAAATAAAATGAGTAAAACAAGTAATAATGTCCAGGACCAGGAGTTAACAATGTTTGTAGCTAAAAATCTTTGTCTAAAATAGATCTAATTTTCCATTTCTTAAACAATTTGGTGTACACGGGGAAAAAAAGATAATGTAAATAAACACTACATTAAACATTCAGTTTGCGTTACTTCCCGGTGAAGAGATCCAACAAAGAATCTCGGTCAGTTCTGCAATAAATATATTAAGGATATAATTTATTTTTAAAATATTAATTGCATTGTTACATGAATAAACATTAGTCCAGTAAAAGAGCCTTTTTTTGATGCAAGGTTCTTGTCCAAAATATAGGCTTGCATTGCACCTGAAGATCTCTGTTCCTACAAAAACAGCTGCAAAGCAGCACCATTAGATGCTTCTGTATTTGTTTGCTTTGACTTATCGTCTGGAATAACAGCTTGGAAGCACGAGTTTTTGAGCATTTTGGCTAGATTTCAAACCTACAGTCACATTTACATAGGGATGATGTGAAGCTCTGAGCACGGTGTGCGTGAGCAGAAATAAATAATGTTTCAGTGTTTAATGGCTAGAGTGGCCCATAGCCACTATTTACAGAAAAACTTTCACCTTTTCCTTCTGAAATGAATGTATGTTTTGTTGATATTTGGTGAGGGGAAAATTAGAGTGGAACAAAACATCCACAAATCAAAGGGCAGAGCGGCTAAGAGGTAACGGAGTGCAATTAAGAAGCAAAATTAAGCCCTCTGAAAGCCACCTGTGGACTTGATCTTGTACACAGGCAGCGTCTTGATGCTTTCCAGGCTGAGAGTAATCAGCCTTCAGGTTTCTGTTACTTGGGAAGATTCTTAAAGTGGCCACATGATGGTAGCCTAGGATCAGAGACAAGCAAGCATCATTTCTGCTAAGTCATATAAGGAAAGGAAAGAGGGTGAAAAATTACTTCTTGTAAACAGAAATTAAAGGAAACTTCAGAATCCATCACTACCACACAGGGCTGAGCTATGTTTTGGTTTCCAAGTATGTGTAATTTCCACGATAGGGCTCTATAGTGCAGCTAGTGGATAACCTTACAGCTAGATAAGTTCTGCATCATTACAGACAAATTGATAGCTAGCCTTTACACTTCCCTTACACATGAGGTCAGCATATCATCTGCTGCAGTCAACTGCAATTTCCTCTTTTAAAGTGCAAAACAAAAGTGAAAAGTTTAAACAAGACTCTTTGCTACAGTCTCAGTTTCTTGCTCACTGTACAAACAAATAGCTTTGGCTGTACCCCTTAAATAAAGGAAAATGGCGAGTTTTTCTGGACAAAATCACCCAACTTTGTAGACCGAGGAGACCTAGCAGTATCTACGGATTTGAACTGAATTCAAGTAATAGTTTATCATTTTTTGAAAGGTATATACTTCGCTTTTGTGATTTTAAGCTTAGCTAGTTTGTGTAAAAAGGTAAAGCCAGTTTGTGTTCAACTGCAAACTTCAGCGGCCTTGAAGCCGGATTGGGGATTGGATCATTCTTCTGCACAGACAGCTATATTGGTTTATGAAATTAAGTAATTATAATGATAAAAAATGAAAAAATAAATAAATAAATAAGGTCTTAAGCCTTACAAAAATTTCTAATATCGAAAGAAAGAAAGAAAATAGAATGCTGAAACTTCTTGAATGTGTCTTTTGATTATCAGTTCCTTCCTAACTATATCAGCATGGAATTCTATGAGTTGTTGTGCTTTAAATTAAAGGTTACAAAGTTAGTCATGCAAAGCCTGTACAACTTTTCTGATTTTGAAAAGAATACTGACTGACCCCGAGGAGTCTGTGGCATAACTTGCTGGCCTAGTGAGGAATGCTTTTACACTACTCTGGCATGCAACTTCTTTCCTTTCATAAGCAAATCAAATTGTCCTCCAGATTGACGGAGCCGCTAAGGGGAAGTTCATTTTCAAATATTGAGTGAGAACATCCACCTCTAGCTCAAACACGGACAATGAGACTATGAATGACAGAACTGGGTTCCAAACCAGACCTCTGAAGGGTTAACTTTGTGCATTTTGTGTCTTTCTGCCAAATTATACATTCCTAATATTTAAATACCAACACTGATATTGAGAGCATATTGTTTACTCTGTATAATTAATGAGGGTTTAAACGTTTCTAATCTATAGTCTCTTATTTCATAATTAAGGTTGTTCGGATGACAATAATTAAAGATTTTTATACCAGCCCAGTATCTCATATCCTAATTCATTGTAACATTTGCATCATTTCCCCAGTGCAGGAACTTGCACTTCTGAGAGTAACTCTGTTCTGAGAGTCTGCAGGGTCCAGTTTCAAGAATTACAGAAGCTGAGTAGACACAAGAGTCACAGGACTGTCTTCATTCTGTAGCAGGACTCTTTCAGTTCCTCTGCAGAGCAGCGATCAGAACAACTTAGTTCTGAACAGCACAGTAGTAGTTAGGTTTTTTGCTCTCTCATTTCCTGTTTCATGAGTACAGTAGTTGTACTGAATAAATGTGCTAGCCTACAATTCCAGAGATCTCCCAATGTCACATATATTTCCATAGAGAAATGTGTCAAAATAAACTTTTGGCATAATTGCAGATTCCTGTCTAATGAATGTTTCTGGAGTTGCTTGGTTCATGTATTCATGTGAGAGCAGTAAGTAGCTACACAACATAGCTTTTCTCAGTCCAGCACCACTTACTGTTCCCCACGCTCTGGCATGTGCATGCTTCAGTGCCTCACTGCTTCAGGAAGGCGTTTCTCTTGCTGAAAGGACTTTGGCAATAAGCATCATGTTGGAAAGAATAAGCAAATCCTATGTCCTCTTACTGACAACCCTTGGCTTCCTCATCATGACCAGTCCAGTCTGCTCACTCTACCAGGTTCAAAGATGTTCTCTTGATTTCTCTGTGAAACCACAACCTTACCCTTCCTCTGTGCGTTTATCTCTGTGTGAAATATTTCATGCAATTGCCAGAGACGGAGAAACAAAACACAAAACATAAAATTCCCACCTCCTCATACCAACCTCACCACTGGTAATACAGCACTTGTTTTTCAGGGGAAACCTTTTCTGCAAGACAAACACACACCCACATGAAGTGCCAATTTTCATTAGGGGGTTGCCATTAAGCCTCTCAGAAATCAGTCTGCTGAATGTTCTGCAATTCTTCATACCTCTGTTTTCTTTTGTCTTTGAATTATTTCTGTTTCTATTTTTTTCATATTTTTTTCTATGATTGAGTGATGACATTGGTGGACAAAGGGAAGGTGACTGATGTCATCTACCTGGACTTGTGCAAGGTGTGTGATATGGTGCCCCACCACATCCTTATCTCTAAATTGGAGAGATGTGGTTTTGAGGGGTGGACTATTCAGTGGGTAAGGAATTGGTTGGAAGGCCATAGACAAAGGGTTGTGGTCAACGGCACTATGTCCAGGTGGAGGCCAGTAACAAACGGTGTCCCCCAGGGGTCTGTCTTGGGACCAGTTCTGTTCAACATCATCATCAATGACATTGATGATGGGATTGAGTGCACCCTCAGCAAGTTTGCCGATGACACCANATGATCAGAGGGCTGGAGCACCTCCCCTATGAGGATAGACTGAGGGAGCTGGGCTTGTTCAGCTTGGAGAAGAGAAGGCTGCTAGGGGACATCATTGCAGCCTTCCAGTATTTAAAGGGGGCTTATAAACAGGAGGGAAATCAACTTTTTACAAGGGTAGATAGTGATAGGACAAGAGGTAATGGTTTTAAGCTGAAGGAGGGAAAGTTTAGATCGGACATCAGGGGGAAGTTCTTTACTGAGGGAGTGGTGAGGTGCTGGCACAGGCTGCCCAGAGAAGTTGTGGATGTCCCATCCCTGGACGTGTTCCAGGCCAGGTTGGATGGGGTCCTGGGCAACCTGATCTAGTGCCAGACCTGGAGGTTGGCGGCCCTGCCTGTGGCAGGGAGGTTGAAACCTGATGATCCTTGGGGTCCCTTCCAACCCAGGCCATTCTATGATTCTAAGATAATTTTCTCTAATAATGTGATTTCCTCAGTGATTTCTTTCCAGGCCAAAGGGAGAATACACACTAGTCCCGAGATCCCCAATTAGCTTTTGCTTTACCTGAACATAATAACAAAATCATATTTCATAACTTTTCTGTACGTTATAAAACAGTGATATAGAAATAACAAGACCTGCCAATTGGACTAAAAGATGTGCCCTTATTTTGATTATTATACTTATCTCTTAATATTAGCTCATGGAGTTTTTTTGTTTTGTTTTGTTTTCATTTTAGTTGCAAGTAATTCATATAGTGTTTCAAGAAAAATGCAGTGATCTCCTTCCCTGGAGATATTCAAGATCCATCTGGATGCCTACCTGTGCAACTTGCTCTAGGGAACCTGCTTTGGCAGGGAGGCTGGACTCGATGATCTCTAGAGGTCCCTTCCAACCTCTACAGTTCTGTGATTCTGTGATTGCATGCAAGTTCACTGGATGCCAAATCTTGGAGTTAATTAAACACTAAGGTCTGAACCAAATGCAAGGCCAAGTTCTCCCTCTGTCACTGCTGGCAGAGAAAACATTCCTGATTTTATTCTACATGATCCGCTCTGTGGTTTTCATGAGCGTCTTAACATAAAGATTTGCGTGTTCCATGATAGAACACTTAGTTAAATACTTATCTAATACTTAGCTAAAAGTAATACTGATTAATCCAAGAAACCATTGATGCACAATTTATAAATGAGTACAACAGTCAATTGTTTAACTTCCAACCTTCCCAGCGCTATTGTCATCTAGCAGGACAGGTTGTACATACCCTACTGAAAATGAGATTTTAGGCTTGCTGATAAAAATTGATCCTGAAACCATATATACTCCAGGTTTTAAAAAGTGTGTACAATAGAAAGTGAGAAAGAGAACAGAAGGTCTCACTTCTGCAGCTCCTGAAATGAAGCGTCGTATCAGGGAACAGCCTACAGTCCTACACTTTGATCTATGAATAAAATTGGGGAATTGAGACCTGAAGAAGAAGAAACATCTTCTGAGGAAAATCCTAATTCCTCTTCTGCTCAGGAGAGAAAGAAAAAAAAAAGAAAGAAACTGTACAATACACAAGCAAAGAGAAGCAGGACAAATCTGAAAATATTTGCCATCCCTGCAGTGACATATAATAGATATGCATAGCAAGACTGGCACACTCATTGAACATTGTAAGTCATTAGTGCTGTTTAATAACTTGATATTCCTGTTCAAGTAATTCAAAGGTGAGAAAGGCAGGGGAGTCTGTAAACATAGAGACATAGAATCACTGAATCATACAATTGTTTAGGCTGAAAGTGGCATTAAAGATCCTCTGGTTCCAACCCCCTCGCAGTGGACAGAGACATTTAGATCAGGTTGCCCAAAGCCTTATCCAGCCTGACCTTGAACACCTCCGGGGATGGGGCATCCACAGATTCTCTGGCAACCTGTTCCAGTGCTTCACCAATCTCCAAGCAAAGAATTTCTCCCCAATATCTAATCTAAATCAACCCTAATTTAGTTTTAATCTATTACTCTTTGTCCTATATCACTCTCTGATAAAGAATCCCTCTCCATCTTTTCTGTAGGCTCCCTTTAGGTATCGGAAAGCTGCTATAAGGTCTTCTCAGAGCCTTCTCTTTTCCAGACTAAACAATTCCAACACTTGTCCTCTCCTCTCAGAAAAGGTGCTACAGCCCTCTTACTTCTGCAACTGTTTGTGGTCCTTCTCTGGACCTGCTCTAACAGATCCATTTATTTCTTGTGCTGAGAGCCTCAGAGCTGAATGCATTTTTCCAGGTGGGGTCTCATGAGAGTGGAGTAGAGGGGAGAATTACTTGCCTTGTCCTGCTATCTACACTTCTTTTGATGCAGTCCAGGATACAATTGGCTTTCTGGGCCACAAGTGCACATTGTTTTCTCATATTCAGTTTTTAATCCATCAGTACCCCTAAGTACTTCTATGCAGGGCTTCTCTGAATCCACTCATCACGCAGCCTGCATTCATCTTTGGGATTGCCCTGACCCAGGTGCAGGACCTTGCGCCTGGCCTCATTGAACTGCATGTTGTTCAAATGGGCCTACCTCTAAAATCTGTCAAGGTCCCTCTAGATGGCATCCTTTCCCTCCAGCATGTCAACTGCCTCACTCAGCTTGATGTAGACCACAAACTTGCTGAGAGTACACTCAGTCCCACTGTTCATGTCACCAAAAAAGATGTTAAATAGCATCAGTCCCAACACAGACCTCTGAAAGACACCGCTCATCACTAATCGCCACCTGGATATTGAGCAATTGAGTGCAACACTTTGAATGTAGACATCCTGCCAATTTTTTATCTACCAAGTTTCCCATCCATCACATCCTTGCCTCTCCAGTTAAGAGACAAGGATGTTGTATGTGATGCTCTGCGCAAGTCTGTGTAGATAACACCAGTTGCTCTTCTCCTATCCACCAGCACTGTAACCCCCTAGTAGAAGTCCACCAAATTTGTCAGGCACAATTTGCCTTTATTGAAACCATGTTGGTTGTCACCTAACACCTCTCAGTTTTCCATGTGCCTTACCATAGTTTCCAGAAAGATCTGCTTCATGATCTTGCCAGAGGTGAGACTGACTGGCCTGTAGTTCTCCAGGTCTTCTTTTTTTCTCTTTTTGATGTAGGTCTTTACCCTTTAAAAAAGGAAGTTGTGTTTCCCCTTTTCCATCCACTGGGAACTTCACCAGACTGACAGACATCCATATATGATGACTATCGAGTCTCATGGACCTGTGCACATTTGGTTCTTCAGATGATTTCAAATCTGATCTTCTCCAGCAGTGGGTGGTTCTTCATTCTTCCAATCCCTGCCTTTGAATTCTGCGAATTGGGCAGTGTGGCTAGAACACTTGCCAGTGAAGACTGAGGTTAAAAGGTGTTGAGTACCTCAGCATTCTCCACATGATTTGTGGCCAGGTGTCTCATTTCATTCATCAGGGACAGTGCAGTTTCTTTTATCTTCCTTTGTTGTCCGATGTATTTCAAGAAACGCTTGTTATTTTTTTCATCTCTAGCCAAGCTGAGGTCCTGCCTTGCCTTGGCTTTGCTGATGCCAGAAGAAACATTTCCTTGACTGCCCATTAAATTCATCCAGAAAAAAGTGTGTATGCAGGAAGGACGTTACCTTTGTCAAGCAGAAAAGTTGTGGAAGCTGGTGACATTAGTTTGCTACGCATCTATAGGAGCTGCCTTTGAGGCTGAACAGTGCAGAGTTGGAAACTGCTGTTACGAAGGCCACTGAATCAGGCATATGTGCAGGGGGCGGCCCTCAGCAATAAGCAGAAAACAATGCTGTGGTTTGAAAAAATAGTGCTGACCTATACCTGATCCAGAAGCTCAGCTCACATCTGCATCCGCCTCTGAGGTCGTGCTCTATACCGAAGCCTATATGAAAAGTACATGATGGGCAAAAATGAAAATTATGGGAATGCAGTGGTGAAGAAGCTGTCACACTATTTTTATTATTTGCCTCCCTGTAGCAGCACAGGGGCTGCTTTTCACCATTGCCTTACGAAAGTGCAGGGTAAGGGAAATGAGTAAGATGTAGGCGGGATTTTTACACCCTCTTGCATGAGTGGCTGAAAGAACTTGATAATGAAATGACACTGTCAAAGCACACGAAAATATGCCACTGAGGCGAATTCACTGCTCCTGTTCTTTCTGTGCCCCACCACTATAACCACCACGGGGAAACAGGTTTGCAAGGAGGAGGTATGTTTGCTTTTGTCTTTGTCTATTGTTTAGTTTTACCCCCAAATAAACTAGGCAAAGAAATAATGCATTTTGTCATTGATGCTAGTTGTAATATTCTTAAAATAACTCTTTGAGTGATGGATAGGTACTACCTGCAATATGCATGCTTTTATCTCCAAGACTGTCTTAGCCAAAATTTTGATGGCATATTGGCATTTTTTTTAATACAGTCTGAAAATAATTATATAAAAATATTTTTAAATGAAGAGTGACTGTATTTCCAGCACTACTGGGCTCATCCAAGTAACAGTATTTTGCTTATTAGGACAAAACCTTCAGTACAGTATTGAAGAGTGCTTACATCATTTTGAAGAGTGCTTATGTCATTGTCAAGTATGCTCTTGAGGAAAGCACAGTCTGCCTGGAAATGTTCAGATTTTTACATTCACAGAGCAAAATTACTGTACAGGGTAAATTCCTTTTAGGAGTACTGCATTTAAGCACCAATTAAATGGAAATATTTAAGTGCTTTTTCTCTTATTCCAATTTTAGTATTGAAAAAGCAGATTCCATACGGTATACATAGTTCTCTGAAAATGTCAGAGGAATGTAGGCATACATTTATTCTCATAGCATATTAAATACGTAAGCAGTAATTACATTTCACGTGTCCCCTAGAGGCAAAATAACTTTCTGAGCTGGGACACAAAACTCAGAGGTGTAGCGTCGAGTAACACACTAAGTATCTATAAGGCATATCCTAAAAAAAAAAAAAAAAAAAAAAAAAAAAAAAAAAAAAAAAAAAAAAAAAAAAAAAAAAAAAAAATATATATATATATTTTTTTTTAATAACAGACGTTCCTTTCTATTGCTAATAAAAGTCAGAGTGGTATCAGACACGATAAGCTACATGATCATAAGTAGCTCATAACCAGAAGATTATTGGGCATTTTTTTTCTCATCTAATGAACACTAATCAGTCTGGATTAGAATGGACAATGCAGCAGGATTTCAACCTAGCTGATATTTCAAAATTTCTAAAATGAGTATCTCCTGTGGACGTGTGTCAGGACCAAGCACTTTCAGAGAAGTAATTGAAGATGGTTCGTTCTGCAGCATGAAGCCTACCTGTAGCCAATCTTCATAGAAAGTTTCTAAACTACAGTGTAGAAAAGAAAGAGCTTTGCATGGAAATACTTTATGTTTCCTTAAGATTTTGGCCAATAATCTGCACAGCAATTACATGGTATGTAAAAGGAAGTTCTTCCCCATTCTGAGAAAAAAGTACAGTTCTTCTACTGCAACTGTTTTTCTAAAGGGAAGAAACATCTGATTAGACCACAGATATAAGAAAGAAAAGAAAAACATAATTTCAGAAATAAATTTTAATTTTCATTGAAAAAGAAGACAGGCGGCATTTCTGTTTGTTAGTTACATGTGGGTTCTGAATGATGTGAGAGGCAAAATGAATTAATCCTCCTAAATTCAAGGTAGAAAAATTTGTTATAGAGGGATGACTCTGGGCTGGTCACACTGGCTTACCTTTTCAGGCAGGAAACAGACACAGTGAAGACTTCATTCATCTCATACTAGACTAGGTTGAGTAAACTGTGTCTTAAGTACTGTTTCTTTCCAGCCACTGTAAAGGCAGCACCTAATTACGATCTCCCTTCTGGGCACATCTATACAGCGCTTGTATGATGTTAAGATGAACTCCACCCCACAATCTGATGCCATCTTCAAAGTTACATTAAAAGTTTAAAGTAATTTCCAAAAGTAATGTATGTTCTTTTAATTTCAAAATACGTTATTTGCAATCCTTTAAAAATTATCTATTGTTTTCAAGAGCTGAGAGTAGTTTATGCATTTTCTATGTGTTTCTATATGCTTCTCTTGATTATAAAAAGCTGCAGCTACCACTAGAGGCCAAGGAACTGGTTTCATTTGCTTTTTCTTTGACCACAATACCATCTTAGGCGTTCACTCCACTCTACTTCCTATGTCCTCAGCCAACCTGTTTGTTGTGCCACACCTGAACCAGGTGGTTTTCTGATTTGACATCAGAATAAGCATTTATTCTTTCGATTTGCAGCATCACCAAAAGCTTTACAAAACCCAGCCCCCTAAGACTCTTGCACAGGACCAATGATCATACTTCAGATTGTTGCACTTTCTTGATGGGAAGAATACTTCCCTATTTCCATTTCAGTAGTATTTCCTTTTCATAAATGGGGAAATGAAATGCATAGATTTGATTGACCCTGGGTCATTAAGTGAATATGTGACAGAACTGAGCACCATCTGTCATCTTAGTGCTGTACCATTCTCACTGGACTCTAAATAGTGGGTTCTTAAATGTATACACAAACACATATGTAAATCGGGTATAAACAACTCTGTACTAAATGCTTATGTCTCAAGCAACTAGATAAGGTCAACATTTCTTGTAGTGGCAGAAGAAGCTTAGATAGCTCTCCTCTGGATCTTTGTTGCTAACCTGCTCTCATCTCAGGTGAGATTGTTCCATTGCTTGTGATAAGGGATGCAAAGCTAGATGGAAAAACAATACGAAATAAAAACTGCTGGGGTGGCAGGGCATTATTATTTTTGGTGACAATCACTTCTACAGCTCAACACACTGTGAAACCCTGCAAGGAGTAACACAGACAGGGAAGCATGATGGAATCAAGAAGAAAACATAGAAAATGGAGGAGGACGGGTGATGCTCAGGTCAATGCTCCCGTTGAAAGAATGCTGTTGAATTGAGTTCTTGCAAGAGTTTCAACCTTACTCTTGGAAGATACTAAGCTTTCCGGAAATCCAGGAGTATTCTGGCAAATTTGCTGTCTCTTGAACTATTCCTCTTTATTTCCAAAGATTTAAAAATCAGATGGTTGCTACTCTTGGGACTCCTTTGCAAGATCTCGTTCCTGATAACATTTCCTCTAGTGAGTGCTGGCTACCAGTGTGGTGTGTGTGTGAAGGTGTTTCCCCTGAGGTGTTCTGAGTGATTGGATTTTATTCATCTAGATGTATTTGTAGCTAAGGTATACGTTAGGCCTCCTAGATAACAGCCTATGCAAGGACAAAACAGTGATTGACTTAGTAGTCTCCACTACATCCCTGTGCCTGAATTGATTAAATCAGTCATATCTTCAGCATCTGTAACAACAGTAGATAATCCTCAGACTCAACACAGATAAAATTTTTGCTATACTGAAGTAAACATGTGATCAAAAGATCCAAACAGAATGCAGTTGTGCTTGCTAATCAGGTGCCTAAAAATTGCTAAATAAGCATGCAGAGCTCTACATGATTTAAACAGTTATAGTCTTGCCACAGAGAGAGCACGGGATATTCTTCTTGTGTTTGCAGACATGAATGGCACAGCCATTGAAAATTTTGTCTGTGTGATATATAATGTTTCTTTCATGAACTGCACTTGGCTTGCGGGCAGGACAGCTCCAGGAGATACACAATATTTCCTGTACTGGAAGAACTCAAAGTAAGTAGATCCTCTTGAGTCTCGGGAATTTTGAATTCTGGTCTGACATGCAACATTGTCAATATTAAACTGAAGAAATTTGTCATATAAAGGAAAGAAGATTTCATAGAATGCCAGAATTACATCAAAGATAATTATGGAAGGCACACAGGATGTAGATTCCAAAATGTGACAATAGAAAATAAGACAGCTTTCTTCCTGGTAAATGGGTCTAGAAGTGGACAAAACATTCAGCCCTACACAGAGAAGATCAAGCTGTACAAAATCGGTAAGAACTATTATTATTTTTAATTTTATTTCCAGTATTGTGCTAAGGGAAAGAGGAATTCATCCCTAGAGGAAAAAAAAAAAAGAAGTATATGTTTTTAAAATATTGCTCCTCACATTTTTTATTACTTTTTCTCAGCCTTTTTTATTACTTTTTCTCAGCCTTAACGGCTGAAAATCCAGAAGTGTAAGAGTGAACAAAAAAGAATGCAAAGACAATCCGAAATCATAAGTCAGACAATTTTGAACACTGCAGTCAAATATATATTCTGTGAAAGAACAAAGTCATCTTTTGGGATTAACTAGCTATGGATTCATGAGTGGGACTATCTAGACATTGGGTTTATGTCATTATCTAATAACTCAATTCTGTTCATCCACAGAATACAAAAGAACAAAATGCCTTAAAACAGTGAGCTAAAACTAACAAAACAAAACAAAACAACTCCATAGATTGTATTTCTGAATTCAGTAAAATATAACAGTGAGTTTGGTTTGGTTTGGTTTAGTTTAACCTACAGTTACTTCTGATACTCCAGGCTCCTCAGCTGGAGTGCTAAATCAGAAAGTCCTGCTTCTGAATAGGAGTGAATCTGGTAATTCTCATAAAGATGCAGTATAACTTTTTAGAGCAGCTACTTGAACAGCCACCTATATTTTAATACGACAGAACAGGCTAGATTTTTAATCAGCTGTATTACCAAATGTATAATAATGAGATTCCTACTTAAATTATTTCAGAGAAGCTTACCTCTCCACTAAATGTCACAGTGAACTGTACAGAAGTTTCTCACAGTTGTGAAATTCAGTGGCAATCACCTCATACAAGTCACGTGACAAGAGACGATTGTTTCAAGTATGAAATTGCCATAGAAAAGAAGGTAAGGAAGATTGATTATAACTCAACATTATTTTGCATGTCTGTATTTCCACCCGCACTACTATACAACCAATACTCTGTTCTCTTTCTCTGCTTGAGCAACCTCTCCGTTTTTTTACGAAGTACCCTTGCATGTGAGCTGAGAACATCTGCCGCTCACAGATAGGGACAGCCATTTACAGGAATACTTTATCTATCTAATACAATCTACGGCTGATCATTAACAATACTGGTCAAAGGTTCTCCACACCGGGGGTGAGAAGTTCTCTCACATACATAGAACACGACCTTTCCCACCACAATCACTCACTCCTCCAAAATATACTCTAGTTTGGCCTTCTTGAGTTTGCTATGAATGAGAGTTGGCTGACCGAATAGCAGTGAAAGTACTTCTGCTGGAGGATAAAGCTGGGCAATAATGTGAATCAGATAGTGAATTCAGTGTGTAACTGGAATTCTTGGACTGTTGTAAATGCTCAAAATTGCCAAAAAGGTTAACTTTCAATGTAGCTAGCTGGTTTAAAGACCAGATCTGTGTGGCGTTAAACTCATTTGCGGAGCACTAAGGGAAAAAAGGGAGTGATGCAAAGTAGAAAAGTAGATGGCTTACACAGATAATGCTGGCAGCATTATTCAGCACACAGATGCTGCTGCCTATGCAAAGCACTCCCTGTTTTTTTGTTGCTGTTTGATTGTTTTGTGTTTCTTGTTTTGCTGTTAAATGAAACTGTGTCATACTTTTGGATTCAGCTTTTTCACAAACAAGCATCCCTGACAGGTCCCACTAACCACTTAGCTGACCTTGAAATTTATATTTCATCTAATTCTGAGTTTTAGCTAAAGTAAGTCTGCACTGTATATTGTTTTGAATTGCACTGCAGATGTCATGATTGTGTAAATGGGTAGTAATGTACAATAGTTCTTCGTGTTTTGTTGTTTTATTTTTTAATGTGTGTATGTGTCTTTATTTTATTTGTTTATTGTCCTGTCTTTTTAATTTCAAGTGGAAAGAGCGAGTCATGTCTTTGAATAAAAAAAAATATTCTTCATACCATTGAAGCAGAATATTCAGGTTTTCCAGAACATAACTACAAATAATTGTTAAATAATTGAAGTATTTTGAAGATTTGGATGAATATGACAGTAGTATAACATTCATCAAAAATACTGCTTGAAATATTTGTAGAAATAGTTGTGAGTTCCTTGTTCCAACAGTAAATAAATAAATAAATAAACAAACAAAGAGACATATGAACAAATAAGGAGACATAACGTAGCTGAATTAAATGATTTAGAATGCAAAAGATGGGTAAAAAAGTCACAGTTTGCTAGTTTGCTAGTATTTTTCAAGATACATTTTTGTACAAGTAAAACGTGTTTTTCACTTGTGGGACAGCCTGAGCTTCTCTGTTGTTGTTTTTTAGTTCTTTGATTCTCAGCTTTGCAATCAAATTTTAAGGGTACACTATTTCAGAGCACAGGTGATGAGGAAAAATGTTTCAGTGGAAAAGCTACACATATATATAGGAATATAAAGGAAAGTATTTAAAATACGATTTTTTTTTCTAAAAATCAAACATTCATAAAGCATGACACTTTATTATGTAGTAACAAAAGAAACAATCATAAAAATTAAAGTTCTCTGTTGCTACTAGGCTCATCCTGAGGAAGGAATCAGAGAAACACCTATGGTAATGGTAAGTCTTTATTACTACATTAATCTAATGGTTTTGCTGTTTTGAAAAGCCACCTATATAAGAACATCCTCCAATGAAATTGCTTTGCTTTCAGTCTACCAGTATACCATGTATGTTTATTACTGACAAGTTTCCTCAACACAAGGATTTAAGCTGTTGTGTATAAAACATGGTACAAATCATACCTGCATATGTGGATCTTTCCATGCAAGTTACACATCTTCCATTGTGCAGTCCATTGTACTTCCTAGCAAATTCATATATAACTATGGATCATAGCTCTACATTATGATAGGAGATACAAAATTTGGATAACTGTGAAGAATTTTACTTCATTAATGGTCTCTGGAAGGAGTTGAGATGAAGGGAAACAGGAAAATATCAGCTGAAAAATCAAGTCAGTATAAACGAGGAAGAAAAAAATCCGGTTTTCAAGGAAGCTCAGTACTCTTCTGAGAAGGATTTCCATATATGTCAAAAGTTTCACTTCTGAATAATCTGGCTGCTAAACTCTACTTCAGTTTTGAAAACAACCATAGAAAAGGGAGTGCCGGATCTTTAAAGAAGTGCCCTCTAATAGAACAAAACACAGATTGAAAATAAATTACTGATTTTTTTTTCAAGCTTCCACTACATAGCAGACGTTAAGGAGGCTGAGAAACAAACTGCAATACCATCTGCACATTAGCAGCAACAAAGATGTTCAAACAAAAGAAAGTAGGATGGGACAAGCTAATTTATCAAATGATAATGTTCTATTTGTTATTTCACTCATCTGTCCACAGAAATGTACAAAATTTTCTTCTGTAATTGTCTGCATCATTAAATGAAGTAGATGCATTTGTTAACATCTGTTCATCTAATGAAGAAAAGGTTCTCAGTCTAGTTGTTTTATATTTAGGGAAGAAACATCATAGGAAACTCCTACATATTTCAAAGCTTCAATGCAGAAAAAAGGTACAGCGTCAAAATCAGAGCTACTGATAATGATTGTTTAGTGAGCACAAACTGGGGGGAGTGGAGTACGCCCGTAGAGTTTGGTAAGAATGAAAATCATTTTCTTGACCTAATTTTCTCTCAATTATTATTTGTTTGCCTCCTGTTATACTTCACAGATAGAAACATTTTATATTTGCATATTTCTTCAATTTGCTAGGATGAAAAATAGCAAAGAACTGGCATATTTCTTAATGTGAGGGAGGCCTCCAACCATTCCCCTGTGAGAGTCAGTGCTTCTTGAAAGGAGACAGTGAATAAAGTACATCTTTTTCAGGTCTCGGTTGCCAGCTGTTTTCTTTTGTCCATTTCTACTTCTGTCTTTATAAACATCTCATTTTCCCTGTTGCTCTCTGTCACCTTGGATTTTGAAGTAATATGTAGACCTCAGTTGCTCACAAAATGCTGGGTAAAGTCTCAAGTTACTGAAGACATGCTGTCTGCCGTCCCATTCCTTCGCATGTTACAAGTCAATGAGGAGCTAAGCTAAGGAAAAAGCAACAGTGTAATGGTGTGAAACATCACCATGCATCAGAGCAGATGTTTCACATAGTTGTGCAGTCTTTCCTATTCTGTGATACTAAACACTGATGACTATGTGTCTTTCAGGAGGAAAACAACTAACGTCTACATCATCATATGCATTATTTCTGGTATCATCACTGGCAGCAAGTCTCATGCTTTTTCTCTGCATAATGTAAGTCTTATTTCTTGTACAAAATTCATATTCTGTGCCTGAAATAACTGCTTTTTCACCAGTAGAAAAGTTCTGGTATCTTTTAAGAAAAGAAGAGGGAGGAAAACTGATGCCGAATTATTGCAGTTATCATGACCTCCTAGCCATAGAGCCTCAAGTGGGCTCTATACTTCTGATTTCCAACATCTTTTATCTGTTTGATCTATACAGCACAACTCCTTCCAATAGTGGGACAAGGTCTTAGGTCAGTTCCCCTTTCCTGCCTTTAGACACTGCAGTGTGGAGAGTTGGCAAGTGAAATCGTTTCCTTGTTTTAAGGATATTTGCTTTAGAAGATGAAGAAAAGAAACTTCCTGTGCTTGTTTAACAAGTCATAAAAGAAATTGTTATAATCCAAATTCTGAGCAATGAACTGATGCCATTGTATTTGACCCATGTACAAGTTTCATTACTTTTTCATTACTTTTGTCTTGGAGGAAGAAAATAAGGCCTCTGGATTGTAATAATAAAGTACATTTTACTATGTTTGCATATTGAGTCTTTTCTTCACCATCTTTTTTTTTTGTGTGTGTGTGTTACTGTAGAAGCATTTATTTGAAAACAGTACCTGCTACGGCACTACGGCCAAAAGATCCATTCCATGAGATTGCTCCAATGAATTTCCAGGTGTGTTTTCTTCCCACTTGTCTGAAATTTGTTGTAAATAAGGATTCATTGCAGTCTTGAAAGTATGACCTAAGTGTCAGAGAAATGTATAGAAGCACAGAAAATATTTCTTTCGTTTTTTTCTGTTGGGGTATTGAAAGAGGAGCTCCATGTACAAATAAGTCTCTTGGAATTCCTTTTCTATTCAAAGATATTTGATGTTAGATAAATATAAAATTTCATCCAGCTGTCCACATAAACCATATGCTATCACTAGAACAGTGATGAGCCTAAGCTTCTCAGCACAATAATAATGTAGATCCAGACTGCTGGCTGCTATGGGTAAAGGAAAAACACAGAAATCTACTTCTGGCCAAAAATATCTGTGTCATAGCAGATGTCAAGATCATGTTAGTATTTGGCAACACTGCTGAAGGAGGAGAATTTTCTAGGGTACGACAAGCAAAAAGTTTCTAAGGTATGGCAAGTAGAAAGCTGAAAGATTCTAGTTTATACAAGGAGTTTGAGAGACTCATGAGAACAAAAAAGAGGTTGCAAGTAGGAAAGGAGAACTGCCAGTCTGAAGAGCATTGTACAAAATTTGCTGCGATTCAGAAAGTATTTGGGTTGGCTTCAACCAGGTCTGGAAGCAAGAACATGCCTGCAAGGACATACTGGAAGCCTCTGTAAAACCTAATTTCAGTTCCTTAGTCACATGAACTTTCCCAAGTTTAAAAAGATCAGTTTTCTGGCTTTTGAGTGGAAAAGACCATTGGTCCTTTCTGTGGGGCTCATCATGAAAGGAAGATATAGACACATCTACTTCAGTCCTCTCATTGACAGAGTCCCAGAATAGCTTCTATATAATGAATAACAGCCATTTGAATAACAGGAGGTTCAAAGTTGTAAACTAATGACAAATCTCATGCATGAATGAAACACTAATGAAATATTTTATTCTTCTTTTAATAGACAGAACATGAAGATCAACTAACAAAGCACGAAACTGAAGAAATAATAATTATTGAGGAAGTGTCATAACGGCATGCAAGTGAAGAGAGCACTTTTTTTTTTTTTCCCACACAATTATATATCTTGCTGGTAGTAATTTAGAGATTCTTCATGTCCTTCCTCTTACAAGAGATAACAGCATTGCCTGTACATACAAGTCCTCAAGAGCCTGCTATTAAAAACTTTGTATTATTCGTTTGCATTTTCTATAAATACTTTTATATACTTCAACTAGTGGAATACTGTAACTAGTAAGGAGATAAGAGACAGAATCATTAATATGGAGGCTGATCATACACTGTGCTTCAGCAGAGGGATCATTTAGGTCAGGAAAACCAAGGGCCATTGCCATATCCTTTATCTCCCCTTCCAAAGGTGTTGGCTGTCATCCAAGCCTGCACTGCAGTGCGGTGGTGCCACACAAAGATAAAAGTAAACCAAATTAGCTACAGACACCTGATCAATGCTCTGTTACCAGTGACAGAAATATCATACTACGGGACTATATGGTTACAACAGCTGAGCTCATAATACTGCCATTATAAATGATCTCTTTTTCATGCCAGCATTGCTTGAAGAGTCTTTCTCCAGAATAAATACTGAAGATCTTCCGTGCTTACTAAGCAATTCTGTTCCTGACTGGCTTCTCCAGAGCTTTACCTGAGATGACTTAAACAACTACTTCTGAAATTGGTTTGATTTTTTTTTCTGTGTTTCTACCAGAAAAAAAAAAAAAAAGAAAAAAGAAAGAACAATGGTCCATTTCTAAATAAGCTTTTATTACCAACTTATTTTGAATGTTTTTAGAAAATACAAACAGAGAAGCAGCATTCTCTTTAAATTATAGTGTCTAACAATAAGAACTTCTGCATCACAAGTGTCCAAATAAAATTAAAATTTTCTTTAAAATAAGGAAATCAAGACAGATAAGGTCTACTGGATCCTTTCCATTCTGTTTCATTCTCACAATCACGGCCATTAAGGAATCATTTACATCCCCACTGCTTTAACTAGGAAAGCTGCTGAGGCTGCAAAGCCCCCTCAGAAACCTGGAATTCATTTCTAGTGTCCTGATGAGAACAACAGAAGTCCTATCCATGAGACAGTGGAAGTGGGAGTAAGAGTGGGGTTAAGGTATCCCTTTCCCATCCCTGGGCAAAGGCCCAATATTATCACTGGTTCAGGCTATGTAACCTTCTAATCAAGTGGCGTGGATGTTCACACTGATAGAAGGCCTGTATTCTGATCTGCTGTTGCTATTCCTTTGTTCTGTGGAAAACACCGTTTTAAAAAACAGAAAACTTTTGGTGCAAGTACCAAAAAAAGGGTCTTGTCTCCTATTTGTAATGTTGTCTACACAAAAGCTGTAATACATTCATATAACAAAATATCTAGACAGTTCCTGTGAGCACTCCTGTTGCTGTTGGATCGATGAATTATGCTTCAAGCTTTAGAGACTTCTCATAAGGCTGCTGTTAATTCTGTTCCTGCAATGACTCTACTCCTCATGGAGATGAAAGGCTGAAAACACTCTTGGTGTCTCTGCTCAACACTTCTTCTGGAAAGGGCCTCTTCATCTTCCCCTCTCCAGGGAAGCTGCTCCACACAGGTTTCTTGGCCTCCAAGTTTTTGATAACATCACCAACTGCACCAGCTTTGCTTAGGGATTTTTAATTCTTTTTAATTTGTTTACATTTTTAAAGCCTCAGGAAGGATTGCCATAAATATAGACTAGCAAAGAAATCCCCTGGCTAGCAGAGTTCCTTCATGGTGATAACAACACTATCCTTGTGGGCTGTTTGCCTTGTTCTGCTGCAGTATATTCCAGTTTAAAAAAAATAAAAATGTATTAAACCCCCAAAACCTCAAAACCCAGACTTCCTCAATGTGTAACATAGAAGCATAATCTCAGGAAGTACCAGAGACCATGTTGCTCCTCTGCTGTTTCTTACTGGCCTGGGAGCTCGTCAGAGTGGGAGTGTGAGGATCAAGTAACCACGTAGTGGAGTTAGACTGGGAAAAAGGTCCACTTAGCATCGAGTAGATGTGTTTTTCTTTGTTCATCCATTGCGAAACATGTAATTGGAATGGCTCAAAGGCTGAAAGTTGACAGTACTTCCCAGGACCAAATTTAGGCACACACTAAATACGATTGCCCAATGTCTTGCCACGTGAGCACCAAAGACTGTGATGAAAGGCTGAGTCAGATGCAGGCACTGCCCAGACATCCAGCCACAGCTGTCTGTGGGCACAGCTTTGTGCTCCTGGTGCTTCTGCCAGGAAATGTCTGTAGGAGTATGAAGCTACAGCCCCCTCAGAGAAACAGTTGATCTTAAACACTATCCCTAACGTCGTGCAGGATTAAGAAATGCAACTTTGGTGGAATTGCTTCCAGTCTTCCTCTTTTCCAGCCTAATCTCTGGGCTCACCTCAACTCCTTCCCTTCTCTGCTCCTGCAGTGTTTGGAGGTGGAGGTTTGGTGGTGGTTTGGAGGCGTCTGCTGTAGGAAAGGGGTGAGAGACTGCTTAACAGTCTGGAAACTATGCGACTTGAGGAGGGAGACAAAGGAAATTGAAAGGCTAGGAGAAAGGAGAGAGAAAGGCAGATGCACAGAAACTCTGTTTTCTTCCAATTTCTAGAATCCAGTTTGTTTCTCCCTGGCATATCCTACGGCTCTAGTTTTATTAGACTTTCCCCAGGCACTTTCCCCTCTCCATTATCCAAAAAATGTAATCTGTTGCCAACACAGATCCGAGTTCTTTTCTTCCAAAGATGAGGACACATTAATTTTTATTATTTTTTTTTTTATTCTTTTTGGTCCTAAGTCCTTTCTTCTTCCTTCACAGCCAAGGAAGTGTTCAAAAAATATCTGCATGGGCAAGTATGGTGTTTCATTTGTCTTGAAGTGAAATGAAGCTTCTGACAGTGGATTACTTTTTCCTCTGAATGACCATGCTGGACTCAGACCTGAAGGCAAACTTTCACTTGCTATGTCTATTGATATCTTTTATGTGAAAAGGTGATTCTCAACAAATAGAGCTTCTTCATGAGTAAATCTGCTTTTTGGCAGAATGCCCACCTATTCTCACTTGTTTGTCATTCCTATTTGTTTCACCCTGTTTGTTCATAACTATGCCTCAGAACAACTTCATCACATTTTTATTCTCTCCTGAAACAGAGAACGTGCACTCTCAAGAGATCGATGAATGCATCCTTCTAAAGCCACCATTCCGTTAAATCTTTTCCTCCAAAATCATGAAAGACCAGGATGGGCTTTGTTGATCTCTTATGATTCTCTTATGTTTCTAGCGATGACTGGAATACCTTTAAATTCTGGATGCTAAAGTTATGTTGCTCATCTTCTAAATCAATACTGAATTACTGATAGACATGATCAAACCCATGAACTCACCCATAAGGCATCACTTAACGCATTGCTTTCCACTTCATGCCTTGCTCTACACTTGCAGTACTGCACGTGAACAGAACTGGAGATGGTGCAATTTTCATTTTTGTAGAAAAGACTTTTGCAGTCAAAAGGTTGCTAATATGGTGAAGAGACTTGCTGTGCCACACCAATTCTCTTTATATTGTATGAACTGTAGATAAGAAAGCAGGCCATAAATCCATTTTGGAGTGATGGCTGATCAGTGACAACTCAGTATCGTTTATATTTACAAGCAGCGTGAGAGTATGAATCTAGAAATTGATGGCACACATAGCTCAACAGTCATCAGTCTCGCACTGTAGCAGGAATCTATACAGCAGAAATACTCGTGAACCTAGGTATTTCTGGGTCTCTAGGAAGTAAACACTTCACCGTCAAGGACAGTCAGCACTGCATTATTTCTTTGTCTTTCTCCTTTGGAAATAGCTATATCATAGTTGTATACAAATAGCTGATACACCAACTACTACTGAAATGGCTGTATCATTCCATATGTCAATAAAGCAGCAGCAGATCAGGAATGACCTTGGGATTTTGACAGAGAGTGGTGAATACTGGAACAGTCTGGAAGGATACTGGGCAGCAGCTGACTTTTTCCAAATATACATAGGTTGCTCCAAAAGTAATGCCCCCTATTTATTTCCGTTGAAACTACAACAGTTACAAAGGTGTGGAATAACATTATTTGATAGAGCAAATGCTCAGCTACAAAACACTGGTTTTCAACATAGTCACCACCATTAGCTGATTTGTACAGATGAGCTGATTAAGATGCTCTTCATTTCGTGGTGTGACAGTTGTGCATGGCTGTCCAGAGTGTGGCTTGTCTTTCAAGTTGCTCTTGTCACTATTGAAACGCACCATCACCACCTCACTGTGCTCACATCCACTTTTTGGTCTCTGTAAACGTTCAGCAAACACTGATGAATGCCAATGGGCAAAATTTTTTCCACATGGAAGAATCCAATTCCACACCTTTGCTTCATGCTTCCATGTCAGATGCCATTTTGTCAGACTGCCTCTCTGCTGCCATCTGTCACACAGCAACAAAATGTGATAGAATACTGGTGGGAAGGTTCAGCCTCTACTGCCATACCACTAACATCTGCCTCTGAAGTTGTGGGCCAACATCATAAAATAGGAGGCATTACTTTAGGAGCACACCTTGTTAGAGGCAAGAAATGGGATTGGTAGAAGAGCATGTGGAAAGTTCTGTCCTCTACAATGTTTTAACTGCAGAAGGATTCATCTGCCTGTTCCTAGGAAGAAAAAGTTGTCGTACACTCTTGATTTGGGCTGGAATGGAGTTAATTATCTTCATAGAGATTCACTGATGCTGTGTTTTGAATTTTTGATGAAAATAGTCAAGATAACATACCAATGTTTTAGTTGTTGTTGTTGTTGTTTTGTTTAGTTGTTGTTGTTTGTTGCAGCAGCGCTCCTGCTGCCCTGCCAGCAAGGAGGCTTACGGTGCACAAGAAGCCGGGAGGGGACACAGCCAGGGTGGTTGACCTCAACCAACTGAAGCATTATGCTGTATGACATTGTGCCCAGAAATAAAAGCTGGAGTAAAGGAGGAGGAAAGGGCAAGGTTTGAAGCGATGGTGTTTGTCATCCCAAGAAACGATGAGCCCTGCTTTCCTGGAATGCTCAAACATCTGCCTGCAACAAGGAAGAGTGAACAAATTCCCTTTTTTGCTTTGCTTCCTTGAGCAGCTTTTGCTTTATTTACTAAACTATTTTCATCTCTACCCATGAGTTCCTGCACTTTTACCGTTCCGATTCTCTCCCCCATTGCACCTGGTGGATGAGAGAGAGGCTTTGTGGTGCTGAGCTGCCTGCTGGAGTTAAACTACAATATGTATCTTACTGTTTGAAAAATATGTTATTTTTCAACAATGTTTCTATTTCAACTTGGTGAAATTAAATCATTTTTTTGGCTTTTAAAGCTCCAAATTAAGTAAAGCACATTGTCTTGTGTGAAGCAAAGCATTTCAGGATATAAGACAGTTTTTGATGTTTTAGACTCTAACTATCCCCTGCTTTAGAAAATAGATAGCTGTGACCTGAGAAACGAACAGATGTTGACTTGCATTTTTTTTGTCTTGGTTTCTGTGTTTTGGGTTAGTTGGATTGTTCGTTTGTTCCTTACACCAGGACAGACTCATAACAAACCCAGATCACAACTTTCAGCTGTGATGTAGCTTATCTGAAGACTTCATATCTAAGATTTGAAATCCTTTTCCCGTGAGCTTAAGGGATTTTTAGAATTTGCATTGTCATGTCACTGAGTACCCACATAAACCAGGTCATTCCTGACCTGCACCCGGGGCTCCCTGACCTGCCCAGGCCCAGGCCTCCATGTCACCCCAGGGTCACCAGCCCCAGCCCCAGCAAGACCATAGCAGGGCCAGACTCCAGCTCCCCACAGTCTTGCCCTGCCTGCCCATGGCCCATGCCCAGCTGGACACACCTGTGTGTCCATGCCCAGCCCACCCTTGCCCAGCCCCTCTCTCCAGGCAGACAGGGCTGCCCCAATGCCCCTGGCTTCCTACTCCCAGTGGTGTGGTTGGATGAGACTTGCTTCTAAGACCTGCCCTCAGCCACCATAGGCATTCCCCATGATCCCCAGAGGGAAATGTTTAGTATTGAGACATGCTTTGTACTACTAAGGATCACTTAGAGCGAGACAGAAATATCTGTAAATGAAAATGTTCTTATGTATTCATTTGATTCCCAAGCACTATCAGGCTCTATACAACAGAAAGGAAAATTTAACTAGCTATTTGTTCAAGTCGCATGAAATGTTTTATAATTGCTTTAATTTGCTAAGAATTAGGAGGGAAGTGATGAGCATCATATCTTGCAACACTTCCTATGATACAACAGTTCCCTAAAACATAAGTGGCAAGGGAGACTGCCTTATTTGTAGCTGTATAAACATTTCAGTTGCAAGTCTTTCCGTCTTCTCTGAGCCTCAAGACTGTGATACAAAGTTAAATGAGACAAAGAAGCTTTCAAACACAAGGTACGTCCATCTTTGTCTTTCTATTTTGTTTGTGGAGATACTTGGTAAAGCTCTAGGATAGGTACCGGAAGCCGGACGTTGGAGGGATGGTGTCCCAGGCAAAATCTCAAAAGCTGCCAGGAAACAACATAGAGCTAATTTGAATAAAGCTTTTTGCAAGTTAGATACCTACTGCCAGCCAAGAAAGCTCCTTAGCCATGTTTCTTTATTTCCATTCTGGTTTTGGTACTGAGTTTGTAGTGAATTTAGACACTCTTCCTAGATCCATTTTTGTGCATGTACTCAAAAATATCCTTGAAAGTGCATGAACTCAGCTAGCACCCTCACCAAACCTAACATATTGATCACTGAGCATCTGCAGCTAATCAATCTTGCTGTGACAGACTTTGATATTTTCTGTTTGCAGCTGTTTACTCAAGTGCTTGAGGTCTATTCATCCCAACCTTTCTGTACAGCAGATAGATAATGTTTAGACCATAAGATAGCAGTCATCAAGACAACGTATGTAGCATTTACAGAGTGGTTCCCAAATCAATGGCTTTATAAATCATCACACAAGTTTGCTCTGAAATCTTTCACATTGGACAATTTTTGCTGCTTTCTGTCTCCAAGGAAGAAGAGATGCTTGCTTGTCTTGGTCTCATCTTCATGACACAGTGGATGCTGCTGGTTGCCCAGATGTTTGGTGACTGGCAGTGCACAAACTGTGAGTAGAACACTTCATGCAGATATCCTCTAAGGTGAGGTGTAATATACTTCTCTTTAGATGAGGTTGCCCTCCAGTTGCCTTCTGTCTTAGATCTGCTACGTAGTAGTCTCTGTGCCCAAAAAATATGCAATTAACTGATTCTATTATGTGATAATTTCAGCGGAGATGCCAGATTCACCTATCAGAAATTTGATGCTGAATCAGTGGAAAATGGAACTGAATTGGATAAGCACCATGAATTTCACTAAGTACAGTTGTTCTGTGATAGCAGACAATGAACTGATCACTATAGAGGTAAATTTTTTTTTTTGCAAAGTTTTAACAGTGATAAATCACTACACTTTATTCTTTTTCTTTCATATTCATAAATAACTGAAAAAGATATTCTTGGTAAGATAGTCAATATGTTAGCAGTTCTTTAATAGTTTTTACTGAGGCCTGTCTTGTTACTGAGATATATATGTCCTCTTTGGCTACTCTTGTGAAACTCTTGCCTTGAGCGGACTATTGTGGGATCAGGATCTTGATGAGACTGAAGTGTAAGATTGCCTCTTTTCCTGGTTTCAAAGGAACTTCGGTGAGAAGCATCTCATGATGTACAGATGAGAATTTTCAAGTACAGAGGAGAAATTGAGTTAGACACGTGCCCTGACTGACTTACCTAAAAGCAGGGCATAAGCACCCAGTGGCCTTGGAGATGTAGTGATATGCATGCTGAGAACTGACTGACTGATGCGACACAGAAGTCTGTGAAGGGATGGTGTTTCTGGAGTGGCTCCTGGGAGCCAAGCAGGTTATCTTCGTGTATTTCAAATGTAGTAGGCACCTTTGAGTAGAATAACGGAGCCAAGACCTGAAAAAAAATGGGCCTGAGCAGCCAGCAGCTCTGTAGTTAGATAGTCTTGCAAGGCATGCACTCTAGATCTGCAGGTCAGCATGTTCCAGATGCTTATCTTAGCCCAAGATAATAAGAAACCTGTAGATATCTAAAAAAGAGAAATAAGAACATTTTAAAAAATATATAGATCCAACACTTTGGTAGCTGACAGGAGACATGGAACTCAGATTTTGTCTGAATTGATTACTTGAGAAGTGTTCTGACTTTATGGAAAAGTAACTTCTGCTTCTGATTTAATCTGTTTTCAGAAGTTCTTACGCAGAGATGATGGCAAGTTAACTTTTCTCTATTTTGTAATAACCACACATGTTAACCAGAATAGTTTCTCTTTAAAAAACCTCTGCAAGCTGACAGGATTTTTTTTTTCTGAATACATGTGTTATTCCAGCCTTCACTAAATTCTTTTCCTCTAGAGACCAAAGCTACAGTAATGTCACAGTCCATTTGGCCAATACTTTTTACGCATCAAGTTGAGTATGTTATCTCTAAATTAAAGTTGTTTCAGGAACAGGAACTGTAACAGAAAATACTGATTTTGACACTCTATTTTGCATAAATAAAGAGGAAGCATTTTATGCTACACTACTGTGTCAATAAGCAAGATGTATACCACATTTACTGCTTCAGTAAGCAGTTTCTAAAAAAGTCTAATTTCTGGGGACTCCTTTAATATTCCATGTAGCTATCTCATCTGCATCACTAAGCACAGATTAGAACAGTCACGTCACCCTCATTTCAACTACCAAAGCGTGAAAGCTGTGGTCTTTCAAGCTCTGATAGCAGCTAACAGAGACATACAGGCCCTGCCTGGAAAAAATGTATCCCATGCATCTTGGATGCAAACATCTGAGTCCTCCTTCACCACTGCATAGACAAGGCTCCCATATGACTTGCTGAAACTGGCTGCTAGCACGGCTCTTCCGCCTGGAGAAGAGAAGGCTGTGGGGGGACCTGACAGCAGCCTTCCGCTACCTGAAAGGGCCTACAGGAAAGCTGGGGAGGGGCTTTTTACAAGGATAGGTGATGACAGGACAAGGGGTAATGGTTATAAACTGAAAGAGGGTAGATTTAGACTAGATATAAGGAAGAAATTCTTCACTGTGAGGGTGGTGAGACACTGGAACAGGTTGCCCAGAGAAGTCATTGATGCCCCCTCCCTGGAATTATTCAAAGCCAGGCTGGATGGGGCTTTTGGCAACCTGGTCTAGTGAGCGGTGTCCTTGCCCATGGCAGGGGGGTTGGAACAAGGTGATCTCTAAGGTCCCTTCCAACCTGACCCATTCTATGATTCTATGATTCTACGAACCTCAAGCCATCTCCTTACCCAGGCAGTCATTTGTGGGCTATCTACTTTTGTCTTTGAAAGAAGAATAAAGCACATTAAAGCCATCTGTTGATTCTTATGAAAGAACATGTGCTCCATTTTGAGGAGGTTCAACAGATTTTGTGCACTATGGATGGAAAGATGGGAGGGGCTTCTATTCTTAACATTATTCTGTCATGAAATTTTCTGGACGGAAGCACCAAAGTCTTCATCTTACACTGTTAAAGGTTCATAATCCAAAAATTCTGGGAAGGGAGTTCTTAAACTCGAAGAGATATTAGTACCTGTTCCACTACTGTAGTGGACCCACTGTTTCAAAGAAAGCACAACCTTTCTACAGGGAGTGTTATGTAAGACATTAGATGAAAAAGTGAGAAACTAACCATCTGCATGTCATTTTTCAGGTAAAGAACACGAATTGCATCTTTAATAGAAATCTAGCACTTCCTCTGCACAATGGGGCAAACTTTACAGTTGTAGCATGGAATACCAACAGTACATACTCAAGCATATGCAGATATATTCCTCAAGGTAATACCCTAGAGTTTGGGAAAAAAATTACTTATTTTGAATGGCTTAAGGGTAAAAAGCCCTGAAACCCTTCATTCCTTAATTCTTTTAATTCCTGTAGATGGATAGCTTCTTGTTCACACCCTTATGACAATGTATATTGGACAAGAAAAGTAGTTTCCTATAACTACTTCCATAATTTTTTGTTCCTCAATTGCTGCCGTCCTTTGTGCCATTTTTGTAATTGCAAATTCTCTCCTGAGTGTTTTATTAACTGTATTTTCATGTCTTCAACACATTGTTAAAAATCAAGTGGAAACAGGTTCATGGCTGTAGTTTTTAAAGTCTTCCTCAAGAAGTCTGTGACACCTTGAATTTTCTAACAGCAGAACTCATGGTGTCAGGCCTAGCACCTTGTAGCATCCAATCTAATGAAAGGTCTGATGGAATTTACCCCTCATTGTATGAGAGGGATGAGAGATGTGAGGGTGTTAAGAGAATGAGGTACAAGATTTGCTCATTTAAACAACATGGAATTGAAATATACAAGACAACACTACTTCCTGTATCATCAAGCTCAAATCAATTGCAGTTTCCTTATAAAAAGAGGGATAAAACATCCCTTCTGTTAAAATACATGCTTAGTCTCTTTATTGGCTTTTGTTAGGGTTAGGAATTAGAGTTAGTTGAAATGTTTGTAATCCAGTGAAGATTCCTGGTGTTAAATTCAGAAATTATAAAAATTCAAATAATTATTTTCAAATAATTCAAAGAATTATTCAAAGAAAAATAATTCAGAGAATTCAAAGAACTATGGTGGTCACTTTAGGCCACCTGCCTAAATGCTGCCTGCAAAATGGCAGCATAGCCTTCATGGAGCTTAATTCTATCAGATACAACTATAAACGTCTTTGGAGGATATAGCCACATCAGATTCTTCGTAAGATCCATTGTTTCAAATATCTTCCAGTGCTGCTACCTAAAATAAAGTCTATCACTCCTAATTCAAGCAATAATTGTCCGGAGTTGCAGGTGTCTGGCATATCTACGTACGTGCCAAGATCCTCCAGCTTGGTGCAGTCACACAGTTCTTCCTCCTAATGGACATTGCTGTGTTTGCAGGCAGGAATGGGTCAGCCATTGAAAACTTCTCCTGTGTGATTTATAACATTTCCCTCATGAACTGCACTTGGCAGGCAGGCAGAAATGCCCCAGGAGATACCCAGTATTTTCTTTACTGGCAGAACTCAAGGTAAGTAGGTCTTACTTGATTTTTGGGAAGTCTGAATTCTCACTTAACACACTGCCCATGTTTAACTAAATCACCTTGTTATATATATGTTATGTTATCTACAGAGATGATGACGTGATGGAATGTGAGCTTTACATTAAAGATGAAAATGGTCGACATATGGGATGTAGATTCAAAAATGTGATGATAGGAAATAAAAAAGCTTACTTTGTGGTGAATGGGTCTAGCGAAGACTCCCTGATCCAGTTCTATGATGAGTACATTGAACTGTATGAAGTTGGTGAGTAAATAATTTCTCTGTTTTATTTCCATTATTGCATGAGGGCAATAGAGCATTCATCCCTGAGATGGAGCCTGCACTCAGTGCAGAATTGTCTCTCCATAAGACAGCATTTCCTGTTCTTTGAAAAGTTTTGGTCTTATCCTCAATGTCTGCAAAAATACAGTTCCAAAATGGGCCACAAGAGGAAGTAAAAACATTCTGAAATAACTTTGTAAGAGAAGACTGGCCATCCTAACAATTCTTACACAGAGAGTCAGGATTTTCTGGTTTGTGTATCATTTACCTAAAAATCATGCAATCATGCAAATCCATTGGATGTTGCTATCAGAGTACCAAAATTCCTGCTGAATTCTCTACTTTTGTCTTCCCTCATAAAACTATAGTGAAATTTGTTGCTTAGTCTGTGAACTCATTTAGCTGATTATTACCCTAAAGATGATGAATATCAGCTTTGTAAATGCACTCACTATCAACCTACACATTATTTTCTATTATATTTAAAACTGTTTAAAATGGTCTTATTGCTGGGATCAGTGTCTGGCCACAGAATATGACTTTGGTTTACTATCCTGTAGAATCTGTAACCATTTTTATTTTATGGACTTTCTACATGTCACTTCAGACCATACTTCCTCATTTACCAGCATCGTTGGACATAATGTCTTTTCCTTAAGAATTGTATCCTTAGAAACAAGACCTGAAGTCTCTTTTCACACATTATCCTTGCAGTGAAAAAAGGGGCAGTGTATGCCTTCTTTTCCAACTCTGAAAATAGAGCAATTTTTCTAGCTCCCTAGTCTTTTGAAAAACATCATATCATAACTTCTATTTCTTTAGTATTTCTTCCAATGAACTTTGGATTTCCTCCTTGTTTGTTTAACTTCTCAAAATGTTATTGCTTTGGACCAAGATTTTCTTTGTAGTCACTGCTTTTACATCCTTTCTTATGTGGAAAGACTTCCTTGCTTAACCTGTACTGTACAACATCAACATTGAGCTGGGAGAAGTACATGGTATACATCAGCAATTCTTCTATTCAAAGTCACTTCCTTTATCACCTGTGATTGTACACTGTGTCACCTTCATTCCCAGTGTCAAAAGTGAGAGACTGTGGCTTCTTCAGGATAATCTATTCCTCAAGCAAAAGAGACATAAGAGAAATTAATCAAGAAAGCTCCATAGCTGTAGCCTGCTTCAGCTTCTTTAGCAATCAAACCTAGTTATATATATGTCAACAGGATTTAGGAGATGGCACTTCATGCTGCTATATTTTCAGTGATGGCCAAAGACATTTCAGTTGAAAAGACCTTTTGGAATAAACTTGTTTGAGTAATTAATCATAGAATCATAGAATCATTAAAGTTGAAAAAGACCTCTAAGATCATCTAGTCCAATCATCAACCTATCACCACCATGCCCACTAAACCATGTCCTTAAGTGCCACATCTACACATTTCTTGAACACTGCTAGAGACAGTAATTCCACCTGGCAGCTTGTTCCAACGCATTTCCACTCTTTCTGAGAAGAAATTTTTTCTAATAACCAACCTGAACTTCCTCTGGTGCAACTTGAGACCATTACCTCTCGTCCTACCGCTAGTTACCTAGGAGAAGAGATCGACCCCCACCTCACCACAACCTCCTATTAGGTTGTTGTAGAGAGCAATAATGCCTCCCCTCTCCAGACCAAACAATGCCAGTTCCCTCAGCCACTCCTCATCAGACGGACTCCAAACTCTGCACCAGGTTTGTTGCTCTTCTCATACCTTTCAATGAAGACATGAATATGTGCACAAAACACCCCACATTTTCAAGCGCACTTTCACATATAGTGATATATTTGGAAGTGACCTGTGCAGTTACTTTTACTATTGGCAAAGCTCCACTGTTTTGGTATTGCCTCCAACAATGGGTAAAGCTTCTTTCTATAAAGAGAAGTTAAGCTGTACTATTACACAGAGAGATTAAATAAGACTGCTACTTGACAAAACAGCCTATCACAAACAGGCCAGTCATAGAATCATAGAAACATAGAATCCTAAGAGTTGAAAGGGACCTTTAAAGATCATCTAGTCCAACTCCCCTGCAATATACAGGGACACCTACAGCTCGATCAGGTTACTCAGAACCCCCCCAGCCTCACCTTGAATGTCTCCAGGGATGGGGCTTCCACCACCTCCCTGGGCAACATTTGCCAGTGCTTCACTGCCCTTAGCATAAAAAACTTTTTCCTTAAATCCAACCTGAATCTCCTCTCTTTTAGTTTGAAACAATTTCCCCTTGTTCTATTACCATACACCCTGCCAAAGAGTCTGTCCCCTTCTTTCTTATAGCCCCCCTTTAGATACTGAATGGCTGTTATCGGGTCATCTCGGAGCCTTTTCTTCTCCAGTCTGAACAGCCCCAGCTCTCAACCTGTCCTCATAGGAGAGGTGTTCCATCCCTTGGATCATTTTCGTGTCCCTTCTCTGGATGATCTCCAACAGGTCCATGTCTTTCCTGTTTTGTAAAGTCCTCTCTGTAAAGACTGATGCAAGGTAGTCTAACAAATTATTCTATTATCCTTTTATCTCTCTTTTATTCATCAGTAACTGTCATTTGCTGTTTCAATAGTCATCAAGTCCTTGGGTATGATCAAAATACGAAGGTGCCCATACTTTTGCCCATATTCATGAAATTAGGGGAGATACCCAAACTTCTATATTTTTAAAACTGATGTGCCGTTCTTAGATCTGAACAGGTTTGGGTTTTCTGGGTTTGTTTGTTTGTTTTTGTGGAGAAATAAGCTGTATAGTTCATAACACCAAGCAAGCTATAAATTCAATATTTCTTCTCACAATGTGAGAAGACTTAAGGAAAAAAAAAATGACCTTCAGGTTTCTTACATTAGGGTTAGCATCAGATTTCTCTTCCTGAGTCATGTTCCCTGGCTTTGTCTTGTTTCTTTCTGATCCTGGAGACAGGATCTAGAGAACTCTGGCCTTTGAATTGCTTCTAAGAAACAGAATGCCCAAGAAAAATAGATGCAAATAAGTATATTCCTTCACAGAGGTATTACTTGCAATAGCACTTTTTTTTTAATCAAATCAAAAAGCTATTAAGTGATTTTAACTATTTGAATTCTTGAATTTATTATTTCAGAAAAGCTCATGCCTCCTTCAAATGTCACTGTCAATTGTGACAGCACTTCAAATAATTGCACTATTAAATGGCGAAGACCCCAAATAAGTCACTTTAATGTAGACAAGTGTTTTAAATATGAAGTCAAAATAACATCCAAGGTAAGAGGAATTTCTTGATCTTCATTTAACATTGATACATATGCTTACATTTTCTAATAAACATGAGTAAAAGGAAAATCTCCCTTATGTGGTGTAGTCTTCCTCATATGTAGCACCACATTTTATTGTGGCTGTGCCTTTCTTGCACCCTGTCAAGCTGTACTGCCCCATTTTTCATCCCTTTTCTCCGGAGCAATGTATTGACTATGTGTATGTGGGACTAAGAGGAGAAGGATGGTTATTCAAGACTTGAACAAACTACAGCTTTGGCTGTGACAAAACACAGAAGAAATACCTTCTTTTGCTGAGACTGCTAGAGCTGTCCTGGAGTTTTTTTCCAGTGGTAACTGCATCTCTGTGAAAGGACAGATCTGGGCTGTAAACATGGGATGGAGAAATGGATATCCAGCTAAGGAGTAAGATTTGACAGAAGAGGCTGAGATTTCTACATATTCAATACATAGATAGCCTACCAGATATCATATACAAGCAATACACATTGGTCTAACAGTTAAAGATGTATAATATTAAGTAAAAGGAAAATAAATGAGAGAGAAATCAGACAGGCAGTGTAACTAAGCATGGGTTGTTATGTAAAACTGAGGGAATCGTTTAAGCTAGTCAAGTTCAGACTCTGACTTTACAAGTCTTTTCACAGCAAAAAGGAGTGAGGAAGGAGTGAGAGACTGCTGTGTCCCACTGCAGGGAGAGCAGACCTGCTGTAACTGTGGCACAACTGCAGCAAGCGACCACGAGGTGGCAGATAGCGACTGGGAAGGAAGAGCCTGCCTCACTGCAACCTGACAGCCACTTAGCTGCTGATTCTGGCATTCTTTAGGTTTATTATTCGGAACTTAGCCTGGATGGATTTTGCTAATTCATAGATGAGTCTTCTCACAAGCCCAGCTAGCTGCTACAAAACTTTATCGCTTCTTCAAATCCTTTTGCCTTTGTAACAAAGAAATCTTCATACCAAACGTGGAAGTGCAGACATAGCAAAGGTGTGTGATTGAATTCCTCCATGCGGAAAAAATGTCACCCACTGACATTCGCTGACACTTGCTGAACGTTGATGGAGACCAAACAGTGGATGCGAGCACAGTGAGGTGGTGGTGGTGTGTTTCAGCAGTGGTGACAGTGGCATGAAAGACAAGCCATGGACAGCCATGCACAGCTGTCGCACCACAAAATGAAGAGCTCTTGTTCTTTGCTGGTGAAAATGCATAGCTGATGGTGGTGACTATGTTGAAAAATAATGTTTGGTAGCTGAGAATTAACTCCATAGAATAATGTTCTTGTGCTCTTCGCATCTGTTGTAGTTTCCATGGAAATAAATAAGTACTACTTTCAGAGCGACCTATGTATATCAGAGACTAAATATTAAGTAAATTTCTAGTTCCTCTGAACAAGCTGCCAAGTAGATAAGGAAGTAATGCAAAGAACTGAGGTAGTAGATGAAAATGATTTATTATCTAAAAAATATTCAAAACCAAGCAATCATAAAAATAAAGGTTTTCTCTCAATTTACAGGGTAATTCTGCAGAAAAGACTGCACGACATTATACAATAGTAAGTGTGCTTTTTCTATTTAGCAGCAACATATATTAGCTTTGTAGTCATTTGTGAAAAGTAAATAGCATGTAAACGCCTTTAGCATTAATATCCTATGCTTTACGATATTCTTATTTGTGAGATTCTTAAATGTGTCTAACAGCTAAACAATTATGATATTTATGTCATTTATCATACATTCAAAGAAATGTGTGAAATTCTATTAAAAGTTGCTATTCTGTAACTATTTTGAAAAACCTTCTATTTTACATTACATTACATTACATTGTCCCCTCTACCTCTCAAATCTTTGGATCAGAATTTTAAGGTACACATTAGCGACTGCAGGGAAAGGTGGCACAAAGAAAACACCTACTAGGAATTTAATTCTACTTATGAAAAACAAAGACCAAACAACAAGCCCTTTGGAATGGGGGCTGTTCTGCAGGTATGCTGCACCTTCTTCTACTCAGTGCAGCTTGCATATCTCAGCCCTATCCTGAAAGTATCCAAGAGTAAGCATGTTTCAGGAAGCTCTCATAAAACTGAGTATTGCAGTCTTCTACTTATTTTATTGCAGTCTTCTACTTATTTTATAGGTTTGAATGGGAACACGTTTGTCCTGAAAAGTCCTAATGCAAAGACTGAGGAACGTGAGGTGCATGGAGACAGTTTATTCTTCACATGACAGAACTCTAGCAGTATTAATAGAAGACAATTCAATATATTTTTCTGCTTCTGTCAACGTGCCAAATTATCAATAAGTCAGTTTTAGTGATAATGTAATTTCGTAAGAAATTACAGGCTAACATGTAAAAGTTGAAAAGCTTCTAAACAGCAAAATTTATGGAGTGATAGGCTATAGGAGGTACATCATAGGTAAAGAGGTACATAGACATATACATATTATATACTTAAAGAACAAGCATACATTTGTTTTTTGTTCTGCAACAGCAGTCTGTTTTAACAAGCAATTCTCTCATAACCTTGTAATATTTCACTGGCAAATGAAACTTGCATATTGTCAACATCTAGGCATTCAGCAAAGGAAAACTCAGTCTAATTGTGATTTTTTTTGTTTGTTTGTTTAGGAAGTTGACACAAATTTCTTACTTCAAAGTCCCAACAGGGGAAAGAACCTCCTGAAAGTCAGAGCAGCTGGCCATATCTGTCCAGTGAATGAACACTGGGGGGAGTGGAGTGAAACTGTTGAGTTTGGTACGAATAAAAATTTTTACCTTGGCTTATTCTTCCCCCAGCTATGACCCATCTACCTCACACATTGCTGTGCAGCTACATACACAGAGAAAATATAACGTGTAAATATTTTGTTTCATTGAACATTGTTGAGAAGAGGTGAGAGAGAGAATTAGCTCATCACTTAACACTCTAATATTGGTAATCAATGTAGAAAGTTGTACATTTGCAACTGGAGTGCATACCTGCTTAGCACTGAGGATTAACAAACAGTCTTGGTGTTAATCTCTCCCAGAAGAATGTGCAGCTGAAGTGCAAAATTAAAGAGTTGTTTATTATTCCAGGAGAAACCTTTTAGACTGACATTCACCAGTCAGAGTATGTGTTTGATGCAGCTGTGCATCTGTTGCTTTTTGTTAACAATAACAATTCATGGCCGTTTCTCTTTCAGGAAAGGAAGAAATTTTTTCTTCTTCTGCATTGCTTTTACTTGTGGTGGCAATCACAACGCTCTCAGTAGCTATCTTCACGATTTTGTTCTGCAAAAGGTAAACATAATTTATACATGTATTTTATTTTGTACTGGTGTGTGAAGCATCTGCAGTTCTTAAATAAATAATGTTGAGGTACCTCTGAAGTATAGATGAAACAATTTCACCCACACTGTAACAGAAGCCTAATCAAAGCAGTGCTCCTGAGGCATGTACAATTGGGATATGTATAATTGTGATACTCACAGTTATAGCCTCTTTGGCTGATTCACACAAGTCTTTTCCAGAGCCTCTTCTGTCAACATGGCAAGGAGAGCAACTTTATTCAATCACTTATATTTGCAGTACAGCTGTTGAATATTTGCAGTGGAGGGGAGAAGTTGGAAGGGACCTACAAAGACCATCAAGTCCGACTGCCTGACCACTTCAGGGCTAACCAAAAGCTGAAGCATATTATTGAGGTCATTGTCCAAACGCCTGTTGAACACTGGCAGGCATGGGACATTAACTGCCTCTCCAGGAAGCCTGTTTCAGTGTTTGAGCACCCTCATAGCACAGAAATGTTTCCTAATTGCCCAGCCTCACCCTCCCCTGGCAGCTCTGTGCCATTCCTGTCCTGCCATCTCAGGAGCAGAGCCCTGCACCTCCCGCTGCTTTCCCCTCCTCAGGGAGACGCAGAGAGCAGTGAGGTCGCCTCTTAGCCTTCTTCTCTCCAGATTAGACAACCCAAATTTCCTCAGTCACTCCTCATATCAACTTTTTAAAGACCTTTTATCAGCTTTGTTACCCTCTCCTGGACACATTCTTGTATCTCAATATCCTTCTTATACTGTGGAGCCTAGCACAGCACATGATATTCAAGGTGAGGCTGCAGCAAGTGTAGACTGTCTACCAGCATGTAAGCTGTCTGCCAAAAGATCTGATTTCTTGAAATGTAGTTATTGCAAACACACAGGCTGATCGTACTTACCTGTAAAGATTTTGTAACATTCACTAGAACTGTCCTAGCAAGCTAAATGAATCCAAGAGCACATAAGCTAAGAAGCTTTCTTCTTGAAATAAACTACGCAAGGAAAATGAAAACAAAAAGGATAGTCTACCTTATCATGCACTTTGTATAGAAATACACAGTAATTCAGAGAAGACACTATTCTTCCTGCTTGTTTAAATTTTTACATTCTCTTTATGCTGGTTGCAGTGACTTAAAGAGGAACACAATAGTTCCTTTTTCTTTCAGAGAAGAAAATAGCTATTTGTGAATCTAACCAAAAAGGAAACTATTAGCGTCCAAATTGTTAGTGTTTTCCTGATATGTATTCATTCTGAGCTGTGATGATGTATAGGTTTTGTTTCTCTTCTATCCTGGGAGAGGAAGACACAAGTTCATTCAAGGGTCAATGGTTTTGACACATGCTGGATACTTAATTTTTCTTTTTTACTCCATCTCTTTTTAACTCCAGGACCGGTTGTTGGAAAGCAGCATTTCCAGAAGTCCCAAAGCCAAAAAATCCATTTCATGGACAGCCTGATATAAATCCAGAGGTAGTCTTTCTTTCTGTTTTATATTAAATGCATGCAATGCATACAGAGAGTACTGCAGGTTGAAAGGTCTTATTTAAATGATAAGGATCTTAAAGAATAACTCTTCCCTTTGCCATATATTAAGGAATTACAGGAGAAAATCAGCAGGGAGTTTGTTAAGAGAAGTCAAATGCAGTGCTATTCCAGACCCAGGGGTTTTCTCCTGTTCCAGTCTAACAGGTGCAGGGTTTAATGCTTCCATTGGTAGGTCCAGCCAGCAGCAAGGCCCATGTATTTTCCTAATACAAGGCACACGCATGCACAAACACACACAGTGAGGACATTGAGACAGCCAGTCACACAAACCAACATGGATTCCTTTACTGGCACCACATTAACACCAACAGAAGTCCCATAGACAGGGCCACAAACAGCCCAGGCTGGCTGCTTCTCATCTAAGCAGGGCTGAAGTTTGCTGGAGGGACATTCACGCACCTGTACCCATGGTCCATTCAATTAGGTAAGCTTCAGGCCAATCTGTACTCATCTACTTGCATACTTTAATAAAGTTAATCCTTTTGATCTAATACTTTTGAATCATTTGTAGTAATCTCCATGGTGTGTGGGAAAAAAGCACACGTTCTCCCTACTCACTTTCAGGCCAGACCAAACGTCATGTGTCAGCATTGCAGAGATGTTGAAATTTCAATATTTTGTCTTTCTAAGGAAAGCTTATCAGATAAGAAAAGAAGAAGTGAAATATTTCTATAAAATTTGCAACAGAAGTTGAAATACTCTCAGAATTACACAGAAGTTGAGGTTAACTTAACCGTACGTACAAAACTAATGGAAGATTTTATTTTCCTTCCAGGTGATGGAGTGCAAAATGCAGCCAATAACATCTGAGACTGAACAGATCATATTAGTTGCTGAAGCAGTAAAATAGTAAAGAAAAATTAAAAACCTGAAAATAGATTTCTTAACTCAGGCAACTATTTCTCTGCAGAAAGCAGGGGATAAAAATGCATAGGCTTTATTCAATTTTTTTCCATTTCATTTCAAAAACAGTAGTGCAGCCAAGAGATAAGATTACATCGCATGTAATTTTTTGAAATGGTTTTGTATTTTCCTTGAATTTCAGCTGACTTTAACTGGGTAACCATCCTTATTGTTTATCTTCCATTCCGTGAAAATGATTTAAATATTTCAGTCAAGAAGTTTCAGTTATATTTTAATTTGTCTAAGGAAAAACAATGTGTGTCTTTTTAAAATAAAAATTATGAATGAGAGCATTGAGATTAATGGATTTTTTGGAGAATTTTGGTGCCTGAAGGCCATTGTTCTAGATAAGAATATGCCTAATCATACTTGGAAGTTTCCTCAAATATATACAGGCAAGTAGAAAACTGAGGATGAGATTGACTACAGGCTGACATATTGAGTGGTGGCCAACAGAAATCTCAAACAACATGAGCACGTCTAAATCCCTATTCCTACAGATTACGTGTGTTACTTACAGGTTAAAAGATCAGCCACCATCAACTTGATATCAGCTCAGAATCTACTAGCTACTTTATATTGCAGGTGTATAACTCTTTATGTTCTTATTGCTCACTTGCCTTCTTATTACTTTCATTTTTCTTTCGCTTCTTCGTATTTCAAAATATGGAGTGTATGACTCAGTTAACCTTTGTGTCCTTTTGTGTGGATAGAGACCTTTATTACTCATTTAGACAGTGATTCTTAGAGTGTCTTGACTCTGAGAAAATAGCCCAGGCTGCTGCTGAATGCAGTGACTGGTAATGAGCAAAGCTTCTACAGGATCAATGCTAAGTCTCATGCAGTTTAGCACAAACAGCAGTTTGGACAATGGGATGAAATGTAGCCTTAGCCAGACTGTATGACAGCAAACTGGGGACACTACCTGATATACTGGAAGGCTGGCTGGCTATTCAGAGGGTCTTTGGCAGGCTGAAGAAATGAGTTGATGGAAACCTCGTGAAGTTCAACAAAAGCAAACACAAAGACCTGTGCTTGAAACAAACTAAACCCATGTGTCCTAGTGAATGGCTGACAGGTTTGCAGACAAGGCTCTTAGATCCTGGTGGACAACAAGGCAAACACAAATCACCAGTGCATCCTTATGTATGGTCAGGTAATAGCACAGCACAGACAAGGCGTCCTCCTTCCGTTAAAGCCAAGTTCCATACAAGGCTTGTTCTGGATCTAGAGTTATACCAGAATAGTCTTGTCACCTGACTCCCTAGTTTGGATGGTTGGCTAGAACCCTCCACCTGTTCCTTCCCTGAGGGTGCAATGCTGGAAGCTCACCATGACTTCTAAGGTGGTGTTAAGATTCAAACAGAAAATGGACAGGAATTTCACCCCTTAACAGAACTAACCTTTGTGTACATTCATTCACAACAAAAAAAACTTTATCCTCTGAGTAGCTTCACTGATTTTGATAGTTCATATATCTTGTTGCTCCTTTTGGTCTTGGAAATTCAGACTTGAGGGATTTCATAATGGGTGAGGAACCATGGACAGATCAAGTTTATGCTTTGGTGTAAAATTGCTTTTCATTTTGAGACTGAGAAGCTCAGGCCTCTACGCCAGGCATCTGAATATAGCTACTTAATTATTAGACTATTTTTTTTTCTTTTACAATAATATACACTTGATTATCGAACTAAATATTTCCAGGGTGACTTTCCCGCACCAAGGCCAATTCTCGTGTAATTTTGCTAGATATATTTTATTAAGCCCTTAAGTTATGTGGATACATGAAAACTGCCATTAGATATTAGCCATGATCTGAGATAATCCCTGGACTATGCCCAGAATTTATTTGTTCAGGACATTGCTTGCAAGTCCTGACCAAGTCAGTGCTGGGAACAGTTGTTCCTGGACACTTTCCAGAACTGGGGAGCCTTCCAGATGCCAGCAGAGGCAGGAGCTATACTCTGCACTGTCCAACTTCTACTATAGCTAGATGCAAACAGCTCTTGGTACACTTACTGTCTTTGACAAAATTAGTGATTGCCTTTTGGTCAAAGACTCATCTGGGAAGCTTTTTCCAGCAGATTAGAACAAAAGGGCCAATTTCTTCATGAGACTGAGCTCGGCACATGTGCAAACAACCTTTTTATTTCTCACAGTACACAGCAGTGGCCAGAATTGAAATGCTCACAGTCACAACGCAAAAGAGTAACAGGGTTGTACTAGACCACACTAGTTTATACAACTTTTGATGATATCTTTCCTCTTAGGCAAAAATGCCAGAGAGAAGCATAGTTTGACTGTAATCTGTCATAGCATAACCATGAGCACTGAAACATTAATTGACTTGCTATAGGGGACTGAAAAGTAATAGTAAACACACCTAGAGATGATATTACAGTCTGGTTAAATAGATACTATAGAAACTCTTTGTTTACTGTTTTCTCTTGGTAAGAGATGATAAAATACTTTTGCTTATTGAGGAAAGGAGCGCAGGAAAATCTGGCAGGTCATTTAGAACAGCAGTCTGCAGAACAATGAGTCATCGTGGTACTTAGGGAAAGAAGAAGACGTGTCAGGAGACTGGCTTCTCAAAGCAAAAGGGTGCAAGGAGGAAAGGAACAGAAAGCAGTGGGTGAGGGTCCAAAGGAGGGATTAAATGTGGAAACTCAAATACATACACGCTCACAAGAATCAAATTTAAAGGTGCTGACCTGGCCAATGTATTCTCTGTCATCTTCAAAAGGCTGTGGAAGAGGTCTCTGATGGCTGCAGAAAGGCAAGTATTGCTCCCATCTTCAAAAAAAGTTCAGAAAATTGACCCAAGGAACTGCAGGCCTGACAGCCTGGGAAAGTCATGATGTGAGTCCTTTTGGCGCACATTTCTGAGCACAATAAGAAGGTCACTGGGAAGTGTCAGTATGGTTTTGAAAAGAGTAAATACCTGTGACAACTAGGGAACCAGAGTTCTATCCTGAAACCTATCCTGTTTGGCATCTTTATCAATGATCTAAAGGAGGTCTCATCGTGTTCGTAGATAACACCAGATTGGGTGACCAATTCTTTTGCTTGAAAGGGAGACCACACAGGCTAAAGAAAAGGTGAAAAACAAACAAAATCTGAATTCATCCATTACTCACTTGAATTTAAATTATCCAGAAAAGGAAGAGATTTAAAAAAAAAAAAAAGTAACATTATTTTAGAATATCTTTTTCAAAATAAGTGTTGTGAAAAAATTTCCTGTGCATTACCTAAACCTGTGCATTACACTGGCAATTACTGGTCTGTTATGAAAGAGCTTCATGCAACATTGGGCAACTTATTGAATGATATGGGAACAATTGTTCCATCTAGTTCTTTTTTTTATGAAATGTTGGTAACATTTTTGAAGCTTTTATTAGGTTGTTTTGTTTTTTTTAGTGCTCCATCTAATGCTGGAAATGCTAATGCATAAATATTTTTATTGACAGTAGATCTTTCAGACCATGTAGAGTGAATTTCTCTCTCTGTTATTTATGATAAGCTATTCATGAATTGACTAGCAACACCTACATCAACACAGTGGAACACCACCTGCAAGAATCCAGCAGACCACCTTATACTTGTGGACTGGGAGCTCTGGTGCTGGAAGGGACTGTCTTGGGAGAGCTTTAGAGGGCTCTGCCCATGCCTCAGTGCTCCTAGGGGAGTCTTAGCTGCTCATATTGATAATACTAAACTAGAACAAAGCACAGAATAGCACATTGCACAACACGAAAATCATTGCTAGTTTACCATAAATACATCATCGGTATGGTCTAAAGAACCATACCAATAGCACGAGTCAGTTTTTCTCTCTTGCTCTTCCCCGTACTCTATTTTCAGAATCATATTAAACTTCACTAGTATGGTCCTTTCTCAGTCTAGCAGTATTCCCAATTTTCCCTATCAGGAGACATACTGACATACAATTTCCATCACAAATACCTGTGACAAGGGCATTTGAGTTGACAGAATTACCAAATCACAGGTTGCAAGGGACTTCTGGAGGTCCTCTGGTCCAGCCTCATGCTGGTTGCACCCAAGTAGAGCATATTTGACAAAAAGGCAATTCCAGACCACACTGACTCGTGCACTAGCCACATTCTTTTTAGGCTACATTAATAAATAAATAATCCCTTATTGAGCAGAGGATTTGGGACATGCCAATCCTGTTCCCAGGGCACTGAAATACTGGCAAGGACAGAGCCAACACTAGGTATGTGGTTCTAGAGACAGAATTATTTAGCTGAGGCATTGCCTCACTTTCACTCTGCCCCCACTGTTACTCATTTTATTTTTACATATTTTTTTTCAACCATAATATCAAGGTTTTAAAATGGAAAATATCATTAGCATGTCCTTCCAATAAGTATCCCTGGGTGATGGTGGGCAGGAAAGAGCATTATGGACTGAAAAGCAAAGACATTTAAGAGTCAAAATATCTCTGAAGTAATTATCCATTGGATCTATCACAAACACAAGAAGATAATTATAAAGTGTGAGATTTTGTTTCAAGGAAAGCAGAGTTAGGAATAATGCTTCCTCTGGCAGATTAACTACAAAGAATCCCGTTCCACTCCTAAGAAGCCCAGGGAATTCTCTTTCCTGTTATTGTGCCTGTGTTAGGGATGGAAGGTACAGGGTAATTCAAATCACTCTGCCTGTGAGTGCTTGAAAACAAGAAATAAAAACTCTTGCATGAAGAACAGCTAGCTTCTTCTATGTTTGTCACACATCATGTAAAACAAACTAGGAAGTGGCTAATACTCAGCATGACCAAGAGCCACATTTAAAGTTGCTGAAAGTTAAAACAAACATTGTGGGTTAGAGTCTCATATTTATACAACTGCAAAGTCTTTAACAAACTTGACACTGTATGCAATCAGTAAGGTCTTGAAAAAATTAAACGTCAATGTTGTAAGCATTCTATGCATTGACTAGCTGCACAAAATTGTAATTTTTATAACATCACTGCAGTTACACATATCTAAAACATTATTTATGAAAATGTCCTTAGTTGTAGGAGGGGTATTTCTATGAATATGTTCATGACAACTGTGTGTTTATGCATTATTTTGCAATGAGTTTGCATACTGTGACTCTGAATGCTTAGTTTATCCAACTTAGCAGGAAGGAAGAGTTAGTTGCGTGATCAGTTCATGTGAAATCTTTACCATCTGCAAATTAGGAAATTTAAGGAAGTTCAAAAACTGTAGGGGAAATGATAATCTGAGTAACTTTCTGACTTGCAGCATTTGCTATTGAGGAGCGACGTACAGTAAAAACTGGCAGACCAAAACACTTGCAAGCTTAAGTGTCTTTGCTACTCCGATCCAAAATGGAACACGATAAAGGAGGAGGGTTTTTCCAAGAGGAGGTATGTGTCTCTCCGTCATCTATTATTTCTTCTCTTTTGCCACCAAAAAAAAAAAAAAAAAAAAAAAAAAATTGTGCAAAATACAAACATTTGCTAAAGCTTAAGTTAGGTCCACTTGTACTAGAACAGCTATGAAATCTGGATTAGTTTCTTGCTAAAAGTCTAGGCAAAATGTTGGTGCTTTCTGCAACGTTCAATGAAGACAATGAAATGTCTATGGTGTCTGTTGCTTTATTTTACATTTATCTGACATTTATTTTACAGAAACTGAAAGAAATACTATTTTCTGTATCCTTAAGAATATGTAGATTTCTATTTCTTGCAAAAAAGTTACTCACAGGATCATGAGATCCTGTCAAGGCTGGAAGGCATCTCCGGAGACTGACTAGTCCCACCCCCAGCTCAGAGCAGAGTCAGCTCCAGCAGGTTGCTCAGGGCTGTGCCCAGTCAGGTTTTGAAAATCTCCAAGACTGAAGTCTCCACAACCTCTCTTAGTAGTTGTGTCAGTGTGTGTCCACCTTCAAAGTAAAAATTGTTTTTTCATCTTTTACTGAAATGTTCTGCCTTTCAGTTTGTGCCCATTGCCTCTTGTCTGGTCACTGGGCACCGCTAAGAGTCTGTCCCCATCTTCCTTATTTCCTCCAGCTGTATTACGCACATGGATAAGGACCCCCTTCAACTTCATGAGATTATTGTCAGCCCATTTCTTCAGCCTGTCCAGGTCCTTCTGAAGCAAAACAGAACAGTGGTACATCAACTACCTCTCCCAGTTTTGTATCATTTACAAAAATGAAAATACTGATCGAGAGATTGAATCGATTGAATTGAAAGCTGCATTTAGGCATCAACATGAGATAAATATTTAATTGCCTGTTATGCATTGCCAGATTTTTATCCCTATTTCTGTGCATCCTGGCATGTTCAATATGTGTATGGTGATCTCCATATGCCCATGATGGCTTATCTGCAATGTATAAGCATCAGTTCACATTCACATCACCCTAAGAGTAAAATTCAAGTTTTCCTTTCTGGAAGAGTGTCATGGGCAAGAGTAACTTTCCCAGAGCCACTCAAGAAAAGAAAACCACTGGCAAAGCTAGAAATTAGAACCAAGCTTGCTCTCAGGTGGCTTTTTCTGGTAGCATCCTACACTCATAGCCTGAGAGAAAAAACTGTGCTGACAAAAAGGATAGGAAATGAAAATGTTTAAGTCAGTATTTAATTGATGCATTCTGTAAAAGCTGGTATAGATATGTTACAACTTTTAAATGTGACCACATTTTCCTTCTGACACATCAATACTGAGATCATTCCAGAGCATACAGAGTTTGCCCACATCTGGCTACAAAAGATCAAACGCACTCACATTCACTAGCATACAATGAAAGTGTCCGTCTTACCAGGGATATGATCACTATTGTTCAATAAGACACATCACACATCATAACATTAGATAATAAGCTTAGCAGTAATTTAAATGTTTTCCTTGACAAGATTTTGCTGGTGAAAAATTAAACATAGCCTCCATGTCCACACCACTAAATAAAGGAAAGCTAGGACTTTCTCCAAGGCCAAGTAGCAATGGCTAGCTCACATCCACATAACTTAGGTAGATAGATTATCTGCATAGCAAATCTGCCTTGGAAAAAGCTAGAGAGCAAACTAAAGAGTGTGGACACTGGGTTCTTGAGTTCCCTCTGTGTCCCTCCCTCATGAAGCAGCACATCTACATGCTGAGAGGCCAAGACACTTGTGAGGCTGGCCAGGAGGGGAAAAAAAAGGGAAAAAAATAAAGCAGAAATGAGCATAGAGTTAAGAAGAGGGTTTTCATTCTAATAGTTTTTTTGTTATCAAAATCTAAGGAAACATCATTTACACAAGTGTGTTCTTGTTTCTGTCAGCGTAAGCCTTCAGATAAAACTCCCAACCAGTTTAGCATAACCACACCTTTCTTCTGACACCTTCAGTACTGAAGTCTACTCAGAGCAGAGAGAGTTTGACCACATCTGTCTGCAGAAGATCAGTCTGGGAGAGGGTGAAAGTCCTAGAGGTACAAAGCTCCTTCAGATGTGGCTCTGGAGCCATTTGCTGGGCTGCCAGGCAGAAGGTATGCAAGAGCAAGGCAAAAGGACTAAATCCCACTGCCACTCCTCTAGCCCTCAACTCTGCAGCCCAGAGAAAACCCAGGAGACCTGGCTTTGTGTTGGTACACTCCACTGGGGCAATGAAACAAATGTAGCAGTTACTCATAAAATCATAGAATCATTAAGGTTGGAAAAGAGCTCTAAGATCGTCAAGTCCAACACTGATCTCTTCTTGTGTAATTTGTTTTAAATATCAATCAACTGTGAAAGACAAATGCATTGGGAAGGAAAGTCCTTCAGGGTCAATGAAAAAGGCCATTTCTTATGAAAGAAGTGAACACTTAACAGCTCCTGCAATTCCTGGTGCTAGCCCAACGACAGGTCCAGGGCCTGAACACAACAGTGCCAGCAAGCGCTTCTCTAAGCAGGCAGGGCTGTAGACAATTCATTTGGCAGTGCTCCAGATGATCATTTCCACAAGAAAACATGGAGACAATTAGCAGTATGGGCCCTGTTATTCCTAGGAAACTCAAGGGAGATTCTGAAAGCAGAGAAGTCATGACAGCAGACAGAAGGAGATGACAGGATGACTGAAGCAGACGGTAAAGGTGAGCAGACACTTGAGAGAGAATAGGAAAACAAACACCTAAAAAATAGGGTAGAATGAGGAAAAGAGCAAGAAAAGCTGTAAGAGTGACTGAACAGAAGCACAAAATGCAGAAAAACATGGTTATATGAAAAGAAGCAGAGAAGAACAAAAGTTCTTGATGTTCCTGTGTGTGTTCCTGTGGAGATCACTGAGTGCGTGGGAAAGTGGAGCAATTGTTGAGACCAGTATCTCACAGAGCATTTCAGTGCTGGTCCTCCATACAGTTTGTACTCAAGATTCTTCAATATCACTTCCCAGCAGCTGTGGCCACATCCTCACTGCAGCATGGTGACTTACAAAGAAAAGACTGATGCTGAAGAGATAAGCAGAAAAGCATCAGGCTGCAGGAAAGAATCTCTCTCTGTTGATGCACCAGCATGGTGCCCTGTCCTGACTCAGTTTCTGGAGACCCTAACAGATGGGTCATTTCCATGAAGCGTGAGGTGCCCTTCAGACATGTTTGTATCTCCGGCTTCCATGGAGGGTCAGACTGGGTTTTTGCATGGACCACAAATGGAGCCTGTCTTCATCTGTTCTTCTGAAATGACAGTAACAATTAATATAGAAAGACAGATAATTAACAAACAATTAGCAAGTTTGTTTTTTTCCTGAGTTCATAAATATTTACCTAACAGTCTTAGAGTTAGCCCTAGAAATACCTACAGTCGAGAAAACGGGTAATAGAAAATGACACTTCTAGGAAATAATAAAACCAAAAATTCCGCTAATAGGTCTTGCTTCTTCACACAGAAAGGAACAAAGAAACAACTACTAGGAATAGGGAAATCTCTTCCAAAGAGTTTTATCTTCCTCTGAGAAAAGAAAAATAGTACCTAAAACGCATATATGTTTGACAAGAGCTGATGCCAGTGTTTGACTAGCTCTGCTCAGAACTTCACACCCCATGAGTCACTCTTTCCAGGTACACAATCAGTAATTTAAACTTCCTACAGTTACTTCTCTGGTTCTGACATTGCAAAAGTGAAAATTTGAAGTAGACAGCTCTAGGATGAGGGATATAAACATTTAGGAACAGAGGGAGTTAATTTAGTTTGAAAAGTACAGAGCTACTCGTGATAGCCAACAGGTGCAAATACAGGGAAAAAAAAAAAAAAAAGAGAGTGTTTCTCAGTCCTCTCCCACATGAGAGCACAGTCATGAACTACCTTGATGGAGCAGCCTAGATAGGAAGGTCTAGCCTCCCATGTATGGTCTGTACATTGCTCCACCAAAAACAATATTCACACATTCTGTGAGAGACAAGAAAAGACAACAAGTAGTCCCAAACAAACCCAGCTGGCTGTAAGGTTTAGTTGCTGCTTGTTTTTTTTTTGTTTGGTTGTTTTTTTGGTAGGAAAAAGACTTCCAAATCAAAGAAAATCAGCAAAAGGAAACAGAAAATCAGACACGTAAAAATAGGAAAATACTAACATACCAACAAGCTTAAAAAGACTTTCATACAGCAGTAGTCAAAAGTTTTTTAAAAAGTACCAATAAATTATTTATGTGTACCAGAAATGGTGAGTAGAATTCAACCAGGAACCCATGGCCTGTAACGGGAGCTTAAACAATTAATGCACACACAAAGACCTACTTGTAGGTGTCTTAATATCAAAGCACACCCCACATAGAATACCTGCAAGCATGTTAGTAGGTCTGTTTCATTATCGAGACATAATAAAGCCAAGTCAACAGAAGAAGGGTATCTCGTCTCTTCTATAGCATTCCTCTTTGAAAAGAATCATTAGAATATATTATCTCTTTGGGGAAAATTAGTTTGAACGACGTACAAAGAAAGAAGTACGTTCTAGAAAGCATTCACAGCTTACAGAAAGAAATGTATAGGTTCAGAGGACCAGAAAGACAAAGATTAAAGCTGTATACTGTTTATTAATATGCAATTATTCAATCCAATAAACAGTACATTAAGACATAGAGTCACATTTTCAAAAATAGCCATAAAGGGGAGTGGGGAGAATAGACATAGGGGTGATAAGCAACCACATTCAGCACAGGAACACTGCTTGAAATTATTAGAGAAAATAGAATATAATTACATAGATAAGCAAATCTGATTAAAAAATAAACACACTTTTTAACTAGGAGTCACATATCTCTGTCATCCATGAGAATATTTTAAATATATCCATAAAAAAAAAAAAACAGAAAATACTCAGGGAAATCGTTTAACGCATGTGGCTTACAAAAAGCCTGATGTAACCATGCTATCCCAAAAACGTGAGTCTTTAACTCAGACAAACGTCCATCTCCTAATTTTGAATTAGTTATCAGTGAAGCCCTAGGCAGGTTTAGCACTTTTCCTGACTTCTCAAGTGTATTTTATAGCCCAAAGTCAATTGTACATCAGTGTAGTTATGTTAGCTTAAAATTATTATGGACCCGGTTCTATAAGACAGCATCAAATTTTGATTACAAAGCAGACATTTTCCAGCTTTAGTAGAGGCCACAGTAAGATTCAACAAGTTCTGGATACAAAACAAAAAAGGAACAAAGACAATGTAGGAAAAAAGTGACATATTTAATAGCGGGATGCAGGAATCTACACTTAAAAAATGGGATTTTTAAAGTAGTTTTATAATGATTATTTATAATAATTAATTATCATCTTATTGATATTATTAATAATTATATTATATATGATTTTATTATAATTATTATGTTATCTTCTTGTTAATTATTAAATTATTAAATTATTAATTAATATTAATGACAATTAATGATAGATGATTAATAACAATTAATATATTTTTTTTATTTTTTGGTACACCAGGTTTTCTATGAAGAGGTGAACCTCCCAAAAGGTGCCTTCACAAAACAGTTGAAAGCCAGCCTAGGTGTTCATTTAGCTGCAGAAGCTGGAGCACTGCATAGGAAAATTGGCAGGGATGTCCACAGGATCAGAAAGCAAGAACACAACTTTTTGGTGGTATGGTTAGGGCAAATATTCGGGAGAACAGTAATCTCAAGTCATGGTCCCTGCACTGAAAACAGCAAGTGGATGTGTCATAATGAGAGTTTGTGGCCTATCCCTCTCAAACCGCTGTCTTGCAGTAAACAATACTGAGCTTTCTCAGATCTTTCAAAGAATAGGTGCAAAGCAGAAGTTCTGAAACACAGCCTCTGCTTGGCTTTTCTGAAGAAGGCGTTCTAGGGGTGAATTAAATTGTACTTCTTGCTCTTCTTATGAAGAAAATAAAGTTTTACAGCAAAAAAAGTGCACTCTGATATCACATTTTTGCTTTTAATTTTTATTTTCTGTTTTTTGCCCCTGAAGGCTTCACTGTATCCTTCTAGAGAAGAAAAGATGTTGGATGCTCTAGGACTCATTTGCACGATTTGTTGGTGTATTATGCTATTTCAACCTTCGCATGCTGACCTCCAGTGTACAGAGTGTAAGTGTGTTTTTACGGACATTGAGAAATAGTATTTAATTCTTCATTTATAAGAGTTATTTAAAATAAAGTTGGCAATTGTCATTTTAGGCCTGAAAGATGCTATCCTCTCCATTCAACAACGGGAACTGACATTAGTCAACTTATTCTGTAACCCTTTCAGCAGGGACACAAGAATCACCTATCTCAAACTTGACATTGAATTGGAGAAGAATGGAGCTGTCCTGGCAAAGCAGCAAGAACTTCCCTAATTACCACTGTATCGTGGACACGGGCTCGCAATACAGAAAGAAGGAGGTAAACTTGCTGTTCATTGAGATAAGTAATTGTGCCTTTTTTGTTACCTCTTACAGATGTCATTTATCTTGAAAAAAAAATTGATCAGTTAGAGGAAATTGATCAGTTAGAGGAAAAATCTGTATGTGACTGTAGTCTACAGCTTGACCTGTCAGGGGCTATGGAAAGCCACTGTCGATGCCAGGGTGTATTTGCTGAAGTGTGAATAGGGATGTAGCTGCAGAAAAAAAAAGAGGATGTGAGACCAAGTGAAACACCTATAGAATTTAGAAAGATAGAGATCCTTCCGATGAAAAGTGAGTACCCCAAATGCTGTAATGGATGTTCAACGTCTCAAGTTCTGCACTTGTTTCTCAGTAAACTGGATCAAGCCTTTAGGACACATTATGTTATAAGCTCACACTATCCCAAAAGAAAAGCTGAGTACAGCAAAGGAGATGCTTAACTGGAAATACGTACTACAATAACACACCACACTGTTCCTGAAGACGTGAGGTTTAGTGCCACAGACACTTTTCTTAACCCCTGTGGATATCAGATGAGGACTTGTGTTGAACTGGGATCCTCTGATTAAATTCCGTTTTGGTTCTCCTGTGTGTGTGTTTTGGTTCACCATCTTCTCTTACGCTGTTGGGGTAATACTAGCCTTCTTTAACAGTGACACACTGGTATAGTAAGCTTTTTGTGTACCTATGCTTTCAGTTACCCAGCTTCATTTTACATTACCCTTAATTTGTAAAGAAGAAAGTTAGTTCTTGAGCGTAAGACATACACAGATGTATATACACACTAGAGTTTGGTCATAGGAGTTGTTGCTGACTGTCACTTTTAGATCCAGCACCATCTAATGTAGCAGAGGAAAAACAGAGATGTAAAACAACAACATGATATTTTTCAGGTGGAGAACAGATTATGCAGGTTTAAAGTGGAAGACAGTCTGCTTCTGTACAGAGGAGCAGTCTTTACCATTGAAGTACCAAACACAAACATCTCAAAAATTTGCACATTTATCCCTGAAGGTAATGCTCATGGTCTGGGTAAGGTTTTTTCTTTTTTACAGTCTTTTAAAGGTAAATACTGTCATAGAGCAGTTCCTTACATAGTAGTTAAAGATTCTTTTCCATTTAAAATGGTTTTTTTTTTGCAAATTTGTTAAAATTATTTGTTCTCTAATGACTGTTCTGCAGTTGTGTAAAAGAGGCATTACTACAAATGTATCAGTAATTGCATTATTCTCTTCCTTGGTAGGGGCTCAAAATGCCACTAAATTACAGTGGTTTAAAGGTGGATTCAAATAATTGTTCTGGCTGTTACAAATTAAAATGTCAGTGTCTTCAGCTTTATTAAATGCTTTTCTGCTGGGCTGCGTTGGGAGCCAAACCAGAGAGCTAGCTAAAGCACAGTCTGGAGATCGAGGAAACTCATACAGTGGGAGGAGGAGAGGAAAAGAACTGCTGATGATAAGCAGCTGGGGGCAAACGGAACGTAGCATTCTCCCGATCTGTCTCACACACACAGTAGGGTTCCTGCAGCTGCCATGCACCCGTTGAGCTAAGGCAACTGTTCACTAATGTATTCTGAGCCTGCACCATTTGTGAGTAAATTGAATTGGTATTTAGACAGATCCAAGATTCATAAATCCAAATCTGAAGTCCTTATGGCCCATTTTCTGCTTCCTTCTGAACTTGGTTTTCTTCACTAAAATCACCAAGTGGCCAGTGCTTCTGCAGCCTGTAGCTGGAGTATTTCGGACTTGACAGAGGTGATAAGATTACGCAGCTTGCTCCTATCTCAGCAAAGCACTGCCCTGCTCATCTTTTCCTGGGGACTCCACAGAGGAAACTTGCTCACAGCACCCTTCAGACTGCAAGCCAATGCCTCTCCTCACAGGACATGCCTTCAGCCCTGCTACAGCTTTGGTGCCCTCCTCTGGGCATTTTCAAGTGTGTTAAAGTCTTTGTCATGACGTGGAGACCAGAACTGCAGGCAATATTTGAAGTGAGGCCACACCAGTGCTCCCACTATGATGGGAGAATCACCTCTTTTGACCAGCTGGCTGTGCTGTGTTTAATGCACCCCAAGATATGCTTTGCTCCTTGGCTGCCAGAGCGCACTGCTGGTTCAAGCTGAGCCTGCTGCCACCAGCACTCCCAGCTCCCTTTCTGCTGAGCTGCTCTCCAGCCACTCATCTCCCAATCTGTGCCTGTGTTTGGCATTGCATTGTTCGAAGCGCAGCACACAGTATTTTCCTTTGTTGAACTTAATGGCATTAATGATTGCACAATGCTCCCATGTATCTAGATCCCGCTGCAAGGCCTCTCGTCCCTCCAGGTGACTCCCTGTTCAGTACCGTGAGCGAACCTGCTGAGGATGCGTTCCACTCCAGATCATTGACAGAAATGCTGAATAGAACTGGCCCTAGAATTGAGGGAACGCTGCTAGTGACTGGCTGCCAGCCAGATGGAGCCTCATTTGCTACAACCATTTGAGCTCTGCTGTTAGAATACTTCATCACTCAGTGTAGCATGAACATGTTTACCTCATGGCTGGACAATTAGTCCAGAATGACGTTGGGAGGGACAGCACCAAAAGCCTTACTGAAATCCAGAAAGATTATGTCTGCTGCCAAGATCCTCCAGCTTGGTGCAGTCACACAGTTCTTCCTCCTAATGGACATTGCTGTGTTTGCAGGCAGGAATGGGTCAGCCGTTGAAAACTTCTCCTGTGTGATTTATAACATTTCCCTCATGAACTGCACCTGGCAGGCAGGCAGGAATGCCCCAGGAGATACCCAGTATTTTCTCTACTGGCAGAACTCAAGGTAAGTAGGCCTTCTCAAATCTTGAGCAGCCTGAAGACTCACATAACATATCACACTGCCCATATTTAACAAAATCACCTTGTTATATATGTGTTATACAGAGATGATAAGACAGAATGTGAGCTTTACTTTAAAGACGAAAATGACAGAAACACAGGATGTGGATTACAAAATGTGACAAATAAAGATAAAACTACTTATTTCCTGGTGAATGGGACTAGCAAAGACTCCTTGATCCAGTTCTATGAGACATACATAAAACTGTATACAATTGGTAAGTAGATACTTTTTTATTATTGCTGTACTAAAAGAAAAAAAAAGGATTTTTTTTCTGAAGGAAAAAAAAATAGAATAAAACAACTTGATTCCTGATAGCTGACAAGATGCAGTTCCAGAAAATAACTAGAACAAAGGCAGAGAGCCTGAAATAGCAGCTCAGTGAACAGTGCGAACAGTTCCGTGGGATCCAAGTGATGAAAACAATGATTAAAGGCTTTCAAGGCCAGCTTTCTAGCAGGCTCGCTTCTCCACCCCAGTCATTCCACACCTCTCTGAGCTGCAAGAGCAATGTGTCCTAAAACCAGAGGGAGGATCTAACTGGCAAATTAAGGCTGCATCAATTAAATTAGTGGGTACTCACATGTGGTCTAGGTGTTTGAGCTCTAATAGAGCTTTGGGACAGGATTCAGTTGCCTGAAAACATGCCTCTGGTGCCACTTGAGACACCCTCAGACACCCACAAGGTTTGCAGATGGAGCTCAGGACCTGTGAGAGTCCTTCTGGGTGGCCTACGTACTCTGAAACCCACGGCACGAGACAGCTATGTGCAAGCAACCGACCCTGACTCCTGCCTGCAGTCAGCACAGACTGAAAGCCCATTGCTGTCCTGCTGAGCACTCCTGCTCCACTCTGAGCTCTGTAATGCCACGTGGGCACTGCTGGTGTGGTCTTTGCCAGTTGCAGTGGTTAGACACCCGAGTCACCTGCAGACAGCATACTGGAGGCACTCAAATTCCAATGGCTTAATCTTCTACCTGAATAACACCGCATGGATAAAAACATTCTTCTTTCTTCCTATCGAGACTTGCACCGTCAATGTGAAATTTAGGTGTAGAAGAAAATGGTGCATTGCTGATTGTACGATTGAATTAAAGAAAATCATTAATGCTTTTTTTACAAGAACTTTAATAGCTTCAGGTGTTCAACAGCTGTAGTGTTATAGTTTCCAGTTTTACTACTGTTTTATCTATTTACCAAGTGACATTTATTTCCATCAGAATCACACAGTTGAATCAGTTGCCGCAGCTTCACGTGTATTTTGCTATGAACATGTGAGGTGTAGTTGATTACTGATCGTGTCTACATGAATTTCATTTCATTCCAGAAAGACTCTCTCCTCCATTAAATGTCACTGCCAACTGTACCAGCAATCCAGCAGGTTGCATAATTACATGGCAACAACCCCTTACAAATCATTTGAGAAAAAGAGACTGTTTTATGTATGAAATTAACATACAGAATAAGGTAAAAACAATTTCTTGGTTTGCATTTGGCACCATACCTAGCTGCACGTATCTAAGTAACAATCAAATCTCTGTTTCCTGAGTTGAGTAACTCCTGTCTCATAAGCTGTGTCATGTCCTCCTGCTCCAGACCTGCTGTTCTAGCTTGCCACTGCTCCTGGCCTTATTTCAAGCTAATAAGATACACAAAGGGAAAGGTTACGAGGGGTCTCTGTCCAAAGATGGGGAGCACCTGAGATGCAGATCCCACAGGAGATGACCGTGTGATGGCATCCCAGTGACCCCAATGTGATGCCTTCCTGAGGACAGCCTCGGGCCCTGGCCATGGTCCCTTGTGCTCATCCTGCTTCCCAGGGTACCTCAGCTTCAGGCACCATGATGGCATTTTGCAGGGGCTGGAAAGCTCACAGATGCCTCTCGGTTTCAACACATGGGACTGTTTTTCCCTGTGTCCTCCACCATCTCTCCCATGGTCTTGCACTCTTAGAGAGCCTTCTCTCAGATGCTGCCCTTCCCATGGAGCCTGGTTAAGCCAACCCAATCCTCATCATTCTACCCAGTGTCCACTAAAACCTCCTTTTTGAAATCAAGGGTGAAACAGAAGCCACTTTTCTGAAAAATTAGATACCAGTGCAGGGGAAAGTTAGCATTGGCCTGAGGCAGGCATCTGCAAAGGAAGTGTTGGCTTTTCAGGGAGCTACCCTCTACTCTGTGCAGTCAGAGGTAGTGGTTTTCATCTCTTTCCGAGGTGGATGGCAGACAAATTGTGTCCTTAAAATGCTTCTTTCTTTTCATTGGTTATAAGAGGAATATAAGTTGACTAACTCAGATGTAAATATATACATATCAGAAACAAGCTGCCTACTCTATAGGCAGAATACTACCAATTTACCATTGTCAGAAAAAATAGGCAGAGTATTAACAATTTACCACAGTAACCACAAGAAAAATGCAGGACAATGCAGAGCATGTCAATTTACCATTGCTGAGGTATATTTGGTATCCATCAAATACAACGGACCAGAGGCTCTTCCACAGATCTCAGAAAAATTCTTTGAGCTCACAAGTTTGACAAGAAATAAGGCTAAAGCAGTACTCTCAAAATGTTTATTTTAAAGAAATATATATCAGCTGTTCTTTCACCTGTAGCAGTAGGGATGGGTGGGATTTGGTAGAGTCCTGCCTGCAGGTGTCTGCAGAGCAGCACAGGTCTCCTATAGCAGCTGACACATAGCTCGTGCTCCACGCAGATGAGCACGTGTAGGTGCTTCACACCACTTCAGGTGCTCCAGCACCTGGATGTACCTGGTACTGGATGTACCGGGGAAACCTACATGGAGATGGCAGATTAGACTCTCACCTTTCTGGAGGGGCCATCTGACCAAGGTAGGATACCCTGTAGCAGCCGTAAGGTCACTACACACCTAAATTAAGGCAACCCAGTTGTACCTTCCTTGTCCACAGCAGACAGATGACTTCCATCCATGCCTTAAGCTGAGAGAGCTCATCTGACAATGCACAATGGGGAAATACTGATCTATTTATAATGCATCACACAGAGTGGGTTTATTCTCTGAAATGAGACATTCCTTCCAACACCATCTTCCTGACTTTTCCACAACACAGCTGTCCTTCTGACATCACATGCTGTAAATGTTTCCAGGATCTCACCTTTTCAGTGCCCTCTGGGATCCTCACTAAAACCACTGCTGGTGATATTGTTTGCTAGTTTTTGTACCCATTATCTTTTTTGTTTCTGTCTTAAATATTTTAACATTTTCAGACTCTTTGGTCCAGGTCAACATTTTTTTTCTCACTAATTTAATTTTGATTGTATGGAATGTGTAAGTATTCACAGTACTTTTGAATATGAATCACTCAGATGTCTAACAGAGTTTGACTGGAAGGAAAAAGAATTTGCTGTTCACATCCATTTTGTGCTCCATGTCATCAAACTTTTGAGAAATCCCAGCCTCCAGATCTGCTGTTTCAGAGGTGATTTGATTGCTTGGATAATTTGGTTAATCTTCTGCTGGATGAGAGCATGCGTTGTAAAGAGGCAGACACAGCTCACAACCACTGACATGATTCATGCTTCCTTCCTTTTCTAAAATGAAATGGAGGAAGTCGAAACTCTGAATAAAGTGTTACATTTTGGGATATTACTGGAGCAGAATCTCTGCTTGGATTCTTCAGTTTATAGGTGAGAAAAAGAGAAAAAAAAAAGAGGGAAAAATATGTGATTGTTTGACAAGAAAACCATAACAATTAAGATTTGTCTTCCTTTTGCAGGATAAGCTCCAAAAGGAGAATAAGGATCCTCCTGTAATTGTAAGTATTCTTATTGTTACAAATTTGCACTTTTGCACTGTTTAGAATTTTAGAATATAAATTATTGCCATATAGAATATAGTTGTTTCTGGAACTGCAGTTTTGGTATCAATGTAAGAACTCAGGAAGATGTTTTCCTGTGGCAGCATCATGTGTAAGCTTCTTAACTTTTCCCTTTTGATGGGAATAGGGAGAACTTTCCATGCATTTCACTAAACATCATGCTTTCCATTTATTCCACAAAAAGATTTTAAGACAGCTGTTACTTTTTTATTATTATTATTTAATAAAAATTGGAAATTTCTTTTTCTTGTGCCTTTTTGTGGAAAAATACCACTGTAGTTCAGGACAGCTAGACAGGGAATGCTGAGATCTTCAAAACGAATGAAAGTTAGTTGGGATTCTAACACACACTGCCAGTCTTCCCCTTACAAACGGGCAATTCTCAGCCCTGAAAGCATCAGGGCTGTGCATAAAGCAACACGTGGCCAGATGAGACACACCTGGCACTGGATCTCAGAGGCACCAAGTCTCTTTAGCAAAGACAGACACTATCCAGGGACGTCTTTGTACGATTAATCCCTGTAAGGATTGCGAGGTGAACTTACAGGACGCTTCTCCAGCTTCAGCTTTCTGCCCCGTTTTTTTAGATACCTACGTAATGAAAAAATCAAGGCATCTTTAACAGAATAAATTTAAGAGCCAACAAATTTCAAAAAACAACTTTAAACTTCACAGCAGTCAGTAGTAGGATGAACTATTGTATGGGGCTTTAAAATTTGAGGAAAAGAACATTTAGCAATCATATAGCTGCAAAACCGTAGAAATCAGGTTTTTTACAGAATCTGTATCAGGAAATTAAACCTCAAAAATTTTGTTAATACTTGCCTGCAGAATGAAATACACCATTTAACTCTCTGATTTTAGGTAGGCGACCTCAAATATGAATTCAAAAGTTACAGTGTGAAAATAAAATATGTTCTGAAAATCAGAGCACGTGGAAAAAAAACTTGTTTTGTGAGCAGAAACTGGGGAGAATGGAGTGAACCTGTAGAGTTCGGTAAGATGATGAAGTACTCTTCTAATCTAGGGTGCCTGGGTTTTTTTCTAAGTATTACCATATTTGCAAACCTTTCTCTCTCGCACTCACTGATGTTAATAAAAGCATAATCCTCACACGGTGACACGGAAAGAATAGGGTAGAAATTATTAACGTAGAGGAGATGCTCAAACGCTACAGCAACAGAGGCTGGCGGCCTGCGAGGAGCCGTGCTGGTGAGGGCAGCTGTTACTCAGATACCAGGACTACAGGAACTGGCTGAGGCAGACCCAATCTGTCTTCTGTCAGTTCTGAGATTCCCTTCACATTCTTAATTTTTTGTCTCAAACATCACCCTCTTCCTTCTGAATCTCCCTTTTTGTTGTTTCCTCAACATGCCTTTTACAGTTTCACCTCTGTCCCTGCTTACATTCTGTGATTGTTTCTCCGCATTTTCTGGATTCTTTTTTTTAATTCCTTTCTACATTTTATGTGCTCAAAGCGTTTTAAAAAGTGCATTAAATGTATCTGAACTTTTAAACAAAGTTCATTAAGACGTCACGGTGAAATCCTTTGGACTATTCAAGAAGTTAAGGTGAAACTGGAGCTAATTACTGCCAGTCGCGTAGCATGTTTTTTGGCATACTGTGATATTTCTCTCTTGGATGTTTCAGGTCAAGGAAAAGATTACTTTATTTTTGTGATTCTACTTCTGATAGCCCTTGGAACAATTCTGCTGTCAGTGTTCCATTATTTTCTTTGCAAAAGGTAAACCAACCTTCTAAACGTACACATTGCTAAGAAACACTCTTCCTATCTCCACAAACTTCAAAAATCTGATTATCAATGTCATTAATTACTATTAGCAGTACTGTTTTGGATGGCACTGTGGCACCTACGGGGGACAGACTGTTAAGAGACAGAGAATCATTTCACCAGATCCTAAAAAAAACATTTTTGTCTTTATTCTTAAGCATTTAACACTCACATTTTAAAATCATTGGCTTCATGATAACAGGCAATTGGGATAAATGAATGTGCCCTTACTTTGATGAATCTTCTTGCTCATTGGTGGAAGAAAGTTATTTATGTCAAGTGCTTAATTTAAAGTTTTGCTTAATACCTCATTTATCGTAACTTTAGTCACGAAGTAAGCTGAGTTACACAAGGGATCAGTGTAATCATAGTTACCCATCGGTCAACATTCAAAATATTTTCCTTCTTCTCACTTAGTGAATTGTAAAGCAATAAATAACATCCTTAAGGTACAACACAGAAGTTGTTCTGTTATGTCTATTGCATTGTGTACTATTTTATTTACAATCCCATTTTGTATCCAAAGGTATTGCAGTTTCAAAAGAATATTTCCTCCTATTCCACAACCAAAAGACAAATTTCATGTGTCAACTCTGGAGGATATCCAGGTACGCTTATCTGTTTAGTCACATTTGTTAACTATAACCAGAAACCACAAGCCTGAAGAATTGCCACATAACTTGGTCCATTCAAAGCCAATTTGCTCCTGTAAAAGTTTGAAGTTTTGAAACTAGAGACGCTCCATGGGATTGCTGAGCATGGTGATTATCTTCTGCGTATTTGCAGCCATACTGTAAGGTCAGAGCGATTTTTAAATGAGACTGGTTATTTTTGTACATACTGATTTTGCAAGGTTGCTGTTTATAATTCAAAAAAGTCAAAGTGAGAAAGCATTTCTCACCAAATTATTTAATGGTTACTGCTAGCAATGCAGCCAGCAGACCCTTTGGATGGCATGTTTTTGCTAAACTTGGAGAACAGCCGAATTCCTGTACATGTTTGAGTAGAACTGCACAGATCAGGTGGATGTGGTTTCTTAAACCATTGCACGGGTACAGCTGTAGGCAGCAGCTAGATCAGTAGCAATCGCCAGAGTTCAAGTGAAATTCAGGTTCATACATGTCGACGCTGTGAAGATCATTTTCAAATCTATTACCCACCTGAACACCTTCTAGACTCTTTCTTTGCCTGATTCAGTCCTAAAATCTAGTTTTCTGTCTTCTCCCAGACACAATCGATACTAAAGATACTTGAACGCTGTAGTTCTTCAAAATGGTCACATGAAATGTGTTATCTCAGGAGAGCTTCTCCACTGAATGACAGCACTCCCCCTTCCTAGCACTTACATCTAAAACATTCATGAACGGTTTTGAAACATAAGCTGTCCTCTGCTGATGACGCCTTCCCGAGCCTTGCATTTTGTCCCTACTTGCTCTAATGACCTTGCACATTTACTGTTTGCCTGGTTTCCCAATGCTTTTCCCTGATCATTGAAAAACCTCATGATTTATAACCCTGAACTTGCTGTACTGAGGCTGCACTTGCTTCCTTAAAACTTATGGTAAAGAACTGCCTGCTTTTCTATTTGATTTGGGTTAGAGCCTACCAACCAACCCTGCTCATCAGACAATTTGTATTCTCGTAGTCTTCCAGTTTTAGTGTTCTTCCTTCATTTTTTGGTCATGCCTATCTCTTGCTTTGCAAGCATTTCTTATATATCAAAATAGAAGGACCAGGGTGACTTTGGAACTGGTGTACCTAATATCTCTAAATGTTCTCTGTGAACACTGAGGTAAAACTGTGGCTTACTGCATGTTGAAGGCTGTTTTTTCCTCTCCTTAGGCAGAGAATGTGTTTCTACCCAGAAGTTGCACTGAGGAAATAACTACGGTTGAACAGACAACCTAACTTTCCAAAAAGAAAAGACTTGGATTTCTCAGCACAAAACCACATGTCCTCCTGACAATTCAAGGTGCCCTTCACAGCAGAGACTAGAAATGAGCATCATCTACGAAACTGTTATTCCCACATTTAAAAAAAAAAAGTGTGTTCTTCTCACTTTGTTCAGAAAAGAATGTCTGGCTCTTCCAAAAGTGCATACTGTGAAGATTTGCTTAAATGTTGCTGAGGTTTTCTTCACAATCTAAGACAAGGCCTCTCATTGACATCGCAGAAACTTGGTGTTTCTTCTGCTCATTGCTGCTGAAGAAATGATTTCCTCTGAGTTAAGAATTCAGAAGGCTATTTCCCCAACATACCACTATTATATGCACTCCAAGAATTTTCTGAAGAAACTAGCTTAGAATTGCCCTTCTACCCTGCAACCCAAATACTAAAGTTGCAAAATATTCAACGAACTTTATGCAAAACAAAAACGGGGAAAGAAATGCTAAAAATAAGTGGGCTGTTGGTCAGACATTTAATGAGCTCAGTATCTCAAAAGTAAATGTGAATCTCCGTAATATCTATCAGAACTTCAGTGACATAGCTGAAGTCTTCAAAAAACCCAGCGTAACAATAGCAAGAACTGGCATCAAATCTGTAATAAGCTTTAGTAACTAGGTTTTAAATAGTTCATCAGTCTATTTCCTTCCACGTGTGCAGGCCCTGTTTCCAAAGCTTTTTAAAATGTAGGCCTTAGATTTAGATTCCAGGATTTTCTTCTACAAATTCCAGACCTTTTCCCATGGAAGGTATTTTAGTATTTTCCAAAATAAAGGCATTTCACCAATTAAGTGCTTCAATAAGGCAGAAAACAAATGCTTATTTTAAAAGTCTCATTTATTGTTTGCCTCTTATGTTCCCACACTGCATAATCACATTGAAAATTGCTGCTGCATGACTGAGGGAAGCAATATACTAGGAAAATAAACACCAAGCAGTACATGCCGAAACGCACAGCATAGCTAAGTTGCATTTCCACTTGAACAATCCACACTTGTACTGATTGCTTTTCCTACTTCTGGTTAAAACCTAATTTTGTTGTGAAGGGGGATGGAAACTCTCATCCCCTTTTCAAGGGCTGAAGTAATTGTCATGCTTGCTTCTTCCTAATAAAGCTGGGCCATCATGCGCTCACGCACAGTTAAGGTTATATGAGGGGGTCTATCAGTATCTCTACCTTTCAGGCCACTGATGTAGAAAATAAACTTATTTGATGAATTTATATAGACACACTCTTCTCCCCTGAATTCCCAGATCAATATAATTACATCTGAAACAGCAGCTTGATTGGCAAGGTCGACATCAAATGACCTGCCCACACCACAAGAGAGCTACCATCACTGAACAAGATAAAAAACACTTGCAGCAGGTACATAAAGTTTGCTATTAGCCTGTGTACAAAGTAGCTATGTAATGTACTTACATTCATGAAAAGCTGCTGAAAGCAGTGCTTGTGCCATGGAACATCACACTGGTGCGAAATCATCAGCCAAAGCCACGTAGTAAATTTAAATACCTCATCTTGAGTAGCAACCTCAGAAGGCACACAAAAAAACCTCAGATAGCTCAGCCAGCCTTCAATGACTCATACGACACTTTCTTTCTCAGACACAGGGCGTGTTTTAAGAACATACTGAAAGATGAACACCTTGTTTTCATTCACTGGTCCCCCGTCACATCTTTGTAATGGTACAAAGTACAGAACTAAGATTATATACTTAAGAGCAGCACAGATTTAATTTCTCATACTGCTTTTTGAGATGCGTTTTTAGTCTTCAAACAATCCTTAAAATAAGACATTATTCAGTATGTATTGAAAGCTGACATACCTCTATTTGACAGCTACACAGAATCACACATGTTCCCTGTCACAAACTCCCATCAGGTCCACTTTTTAGAAGGATTCAGATTAAATTAATCTTCCACAGAGGTACTGGCCACTTCTAGAGATCAGGCCAACGAAGCCTGAGTGGCATAATCAGCATTTTCAAATAGCAGCAACAATACGATAGACCATTCAAAGATTATAGGCATTTAGTCAGGTTCCTGGTTTTTTGCATGAGCATCATGTGTTGCTTCCTATATTAATTTAAAAAAAAAATATTCCATTTTAAGAAGTTTAGGCAAGAGCAAGAACATTAGTTGCTTCCTGACTGCCCTTGGAACTTCGGGTTGTTGTAGAAACAAAAACCTCATTTCATTTCATATGAAAAGCTGCAAACCAATTTTAAGAATCATGCAAAAAGCCACTTGCAGCAGCCCATCATACACTACCCGGCACAAAGAATGGGAGCGGTTTCTAGTAGTACAACTCATGCATTTTTCCCCTCAAAGTTCTCATATTCAATTATTCTAAAATAAAAATCAAACTTCCTGTTACAGTGCAGTGTAGGTGTATCAGAGGAACCATTATCTGAAACAAGTTTCCCAAGAAGAGATGTTTTCCCTAAGCCTTGATGTAATAATCTCAACACAGACAGAGTAAGTATGTTTATTGTTTTACAGCAGAATGCCCCAATTTAAGAACATAATTGCTAGATGTTCAGCTGTGCAAAATGGTACATAGTGCTTCGGTACAAGTGGAAAAGAACATGATTTGTTAGCAAGTACTTCCAAATACAATTTTATGGTCCTAAAAGATAGGACTTGAAACTGGGGACTGATCCATGGGCATGTTTTTTTCTGCCTAGATTGGACCCAGCCACTTTGGACCCAGAACCGATGTCACTAATTTCTCATTGNNAAAAAAAAAAAAATCACACTGAACTGCCAGATTCAGTGTCCTCATGCAGGTTACCACAAAAAGGATCAGTCCTCTATGTCAGTTTCCAGCCCCATCTACAAGTATCAGCTGGCTCTGATAAATAAGACTCACAGGAATTTCTTGAAGGTCAATGGTCCATAATGGTAGTTATTCTACATGATCTGCTCAACTTGATTTCCCGTTCTAGTTAAGTTGTTTAAATGACTTTCTTGAATTCATCGTACAGCACGAGCACAAAAGCACCCCCCATGCCTCTGAGAACATTAGACCATGCACCCTTGAAGAAGGCCTTTCCTCCCTCATCCCTTGCAATCTTCCGCCAGCAGTCAATCGTTCCAGAGTACATGATATCAGCTGTAGAGAAAGAGCAAAGAGGGATTTTTAACTCCTGTAATTGTACCTCAGGTGTCTCTAACAATTGCTGTTTCACTTCTCTAGCTATTTTACATCCCATATCTCACTTTAACACAATACTAGTTCAGGCAACAGAAGATCTTCCCATCAGCCTGCCTAGTTATTAAGTTATGTCACAAAATAAAAATGTTAAGTGCTCTTTTGGCAATTATACTGTCACCTAACTGTTCTCACTCAGTTTGTCACTGCAAACAGCCAGCCCATTTACCCAATTCATAAAGAAAAGGCCTCATCATCATAATTCCTCACCAACACCGCAAGTTATGAACCTTGCTGAATTGCCTCTTACTGCTTCAACAGAAGAAAACCTCAATCAGGTTTATACAACAAGGATCACTGAGGGATGACCACGGGCACTGCTTGAAGAATGACAGGGTAACAGCCTACCTCCTTTGCGTCCTGACTGCATCATCATCCTACGCCGCACTGTGTCGAAAGGATAGGAAACCACGCCAGCCACGGCAGTCACCGTCTGCGCAATCATCCAGCTGATAACAATGTGGGTATTTCTGGGATCTGGCAGCATGCCTGAAATAAAGAAACTAATTAGCTTTCTAACTTACAAATCCTCCTCCAGTTCACAGCACAACAGCCACTTTACCACAAAAACTGTTCTGAAGCACTGTAAAGTGATGCTGTAAGTCGCAAGAGGACACTTCTAACACATTGAGCATACTGAAGCAACAGAGGAAAAACAAGGAAACGTACACCCTTTCTTTCTCAGTAATCAAAATGGTAACATATAGGTACCAAGACCCTTTCACACAAACATGGAAAGTGATTTAACTATTCCCTTCTTGCTTACAGAAGCAAATACCACTAAAATAAATCAGTCCCTATAAATTTTAGGAACGGAACTACATGTATCAATGACCTTTACATCCAGAAGTCAAGCTTAACAAACAAGTGCTTTACAGAAGTGCTGCTCAAACCAACTCCTCTAAATGCACCTGAGTTGGTCTAACACAACTACAGATACTCAGTGAGCAAACACCAACTTGCATTACCTCCATTAGGAAAAACTGCTGCCCTTTAACAGCAAGTGTAACAGGAAAATCCTAAAGCAGCCTGCACCATCAATGTATGCTGAACTTTTGCCTTGAACAACGTCCCTGCCACGCCACTGACGATGGCACAGGTGCCCTCTTCCACCCTCCCCACATAAGCTATAGATGTGACAGACACAAAACAAGATGGAAGAACAGACAGAAGCCGGCAATGCAACCAAGCAAAGAGATTTATCAACTCCTTTCTGAAACTTTACCTTTTGCTGTATCATAGATTCCGAAGTACGCAGCTCTATAGATGATGATGCCCTGGACAGAGACATTGAACCCCTGGTACAGGCCACGCAGACCATCAGACTTGGTAATTTTGACTAGGCAGTCCCCCAGACCAGAGAACTCTCTGTCTGCACCAGCTTTGCCGACATCAGCTGCCAAACGGGTTCTTGCAAAATCCAAGGGGTAGACAAAGCAGAGGGAAGTGGCTCCAGCTGCACCCCCAGATGCCAGGTTGCCAGCAAAATACCTCCAGAACTGAGTGTGCTTGTCTACTCCTCCTAGGAACACCTGCTTATACTTATCCTTGAAGGCAAAGTTGAGAGCTTGAGTTGGGAAGTATCTGATGACATTGGCCAAATTCCCTCGCCAGAAGGACAGCACGCCCTGCTCCTTGGGGATGCGCACCACGCAATCGATGATACCCTTGTACTGCTTATCAGCAGCAATCTGCTTACTGGCGTGTTGTACCTGCAAAGGAAACATGCACTTTTGACTCCACGCCTCAGTAGGCCCACACCACAGCCAGGCCTAAGCCTGCTTAGGGCATAAAGCAGAGAGCTGCTGAGCCTGATGGCAGGTGACGGGGGAAAAGTCAGTTTTATGATAGTAAACCTGCTGTGCTACACAGGCAGACAGCGACAGAACAAGGGGGAATGGACTCAAACTGAAAGAAGGGACATTTAGGTTAGATGTTAGGAGGAAATATTTCACTTAGAGGGCACTGAGGTGCTGGCACAGGTTACCCAGAGAAGCTGTGGGTGCCCCATCCCTGGAGTTGCTCAAGGCCAGGTTGGATGGGCCCTGGGCAGCCTGACCCAGTGGGTGGCAGCCCTGCCCATGGCAGGGGGATGGGGCTGGGTGGGCTTTGAGGTCCCCTCCAACCTAAGCCATTCCATGAAGGCAAACATCAAAAAAAGCTCAAGATCCTGGGTCAGTGCGAGACTTAAGACTAAGAATTGTTTATTTATAGTTCGGTGAAGACCAAAGGCTGAACAAACTCAAAAATTAAAGCCTTCTCTTTTACACAGACGCAGAAACGCATAAAGCACCTACGGCCAAGGGAGCTCCTGTGCAACCCCAGAGAAAGGTCTGAAATCGCTCCCAGCTTCTCCACAGCTGACGAGGGGCCCAGCAATTAAGAAGAAGGGCAAAGCCCAACTGCATGAGGAGCGGGGCCGCCTGGGGCCGAGCACCCTTCCTGACAGCGCCTTGAGGCAGCAGCTCCGAGTCACCTTGGGACAGAGGTCAGCGCAGGCCGCGCCCGCAGCCGGGCCCTGCCGGCACGTGAAGGTCACCAAGATGGCGGCGCGCAGGCGCTCTCCCGCTCCGCGCCAGGAAGCGGCACCCTCCGCCGCCCCGCCCCCGCCGCGCCCCGCATAGCGGAACCGGCTTCCCGCCGCGTCGCGCGCCCCCCACCCACGTGACCGCCAACCGCCGCTCGCGCGCGGCCTTTGTTCTGCGCCCCCCTCCCCCCCTTCGCGTCCCTCAGAGCCGGGCGGGCGCCGCCGGGGGAAGGTCACGGGCCGGGCAGCGGCGCTCACCTGCAGCAGAAGCTTGACACGCTCGATGGGAGCCACCGCCGTCTTGCTGATAGCAGCGGCGACGCCGCCCGCCAGGAAGTCCTTGAGGAAGGAGATGGCCTGGTCCGCCATGTTAGCGCCGCAGCTGCCGTGG
>WBMW01005271.1:98939-223574 GCA_013396635.1 Penelope pileata | reverse complement strand
GGTCACGGGCCGGGCAGCGGCGCTCACCTGCAGCAGAAGCTTGACACGCTCGATGGGAGCCACCGCCGTCTTGCTGATAGCAGCGGCGACGCCGCCCGCCAGGAAGTCCTTGAGGAAGGAGATGGCCTGGTCCGCCANGAGCGGAGGGAACGGACGTGCTTCAGGCGCGGTGTGCAGCAGAGGCTTGGCCACGCAAACCGTCCGCCAGCGGTTTCTGCAGGAGCTGAGGGGCAGCTGAGTTGGAGCGCTGTGAGAACGGGCTGTGCCTGGCGGGCTCCCGGCTGTGGACTTTGTCCCTGCGTGTCACGCGTCACTGCAGCTCTCACTGCGGGGTTAGACGCGCTGTGACAACCACAGCTCGAGTACAGGTACTGGCCGGCTGTGGAGCGTGTGCTTGGAGACACACACAGCTTACACAGCCCTGCCGTGGGAGGAAAAGCTCCCAAGTAAATTCTCTCACAGCACAACGCCCTGCGTGCGGTTCTCCAGGCTGGGGCTTCCTTCCCTGTAACACTTTGTATGGATTAAAAAAGAGCTTCACGCTTGGGGACTCCGGTCTTGTCTGACTGCAAAATGAAAGTAAAATGTATGCAACTTTTGTGGTATGAAACTGTTCAGTCAACAGTTGTCCTGTTCACCTTAGGACCTCAGATGCATCTGACTGGGGCAGATCTCATTTTCTTTTAAGCCCCATTCATTTCCTCCTGTTTCTGTACAGCTTTTTTTTTTTTTAAATGTCACATTCTATCTACTTTCAAAAGAGCTCACAAATTAAGTAGGGCAAAAATGACGGAGGAGGATGTTCTTAAACCAAATGAGGTGCCCCCACACCTCTTCGCCAATTATAGATGAGATGAAAAAAACCACCCCCTCCCCCCAGAAAAAAAGGAAAAAAAAAAAACAGATGAAACTTGTGCTTTTATGCAACTGTCTTTTCCAGAAACCTCACAGAATGCAGAATCGTTACTGACATTATTGAGAAGCTCCTGCTTTAGTTCTTCCAAGCTTCATGGAATCATTTGAGTTGGAAGGGACCTGGTCATCTGGTCCAACTCCCTGCAATGTCCAGGGACACCTACAGCTAGGTCAGGTTGCTCAGAACCACCCCCCCAGCCTGACCTGGAATGTCTCCAGGGACACGGCTTCCATCACCTCTCTGGGCAACCTGCTCCAGGGCTTCACCGCCTTTAGCGTAAAAAACTTTTTCCTTCTATCCAACCTAAATATCCTCTGTTTTACTTTGAAACCATTTCCCCTTGTCCTATCCCCACAGACCCTGCTAAAGAGTCTGTCCCCCTCTTTCTTGTAGCCCCTTTAGACACTGAACGGCCGCTATCAGGTCTTCCTGGAGCCTTCTCTTCTCCAGGCTGAACAGCCCCAGCTCTCTCAGCCTGTCCTCGCAGGGGAGGTGTTCCACCCCCTGGATCATTTTTGTGTCCCTCCTCTGGACACACTCCCACAGGTCCATGTCTCTCCTGTGCTGAGGACTCCACATCAGGACGCAGTGCTCCAGGTGAGGTCTCACCAGTGCAGAGCAGAGGGGCAGGGTCCCCTCCCTCGCCCTGCTGGCCACGCTGCTTTGGGTGCAGCCCAGAATGCTGTTGGCTTTGTGGGCTGCGGGGGCACATTGCTGGCTCATGTCCAGCTTGCCATCCACCAGTACCCCCAAGTCCTTTTTGGCAGGGCTGTGCTCTATCCTTTCATCCCCCAGCTTGCAGTGATAGTGGGGGCTGCTGCTACCCAGGTGCAAGACCTTGCACTTGGCTGTGTTGAACCTCATGAGGTCCTCCTGGGCAAAGCTTGACTACACCATCACAACAGTGCTGTTTCTTGACTTCATTAAATGGTTAATACTTACATGATAACAAGGTGCATGCTTAACGACTGTTATAAAATGGCAGTGAGATAAGTAGCAGTCACATGCATCCCAGGTGACCTTAAAAAACTTTCTCGTATCTGTGATGTTTAGCGTTATGCTACTCATCTGGTGCACATGCTTTTGATTATTTGACTGGTTATGTAGGAACTGACAGGACTAGAGCAAGATTCCATCTCCTGGCACAAATGTTTTGAGATAGTTCCAAATATCGTCATTGATTATGCCTACAAATTAGCTTACAGGAGGCTTACGTTATGCCTACAAATTATCTGCACATAATCCACGGTCCCCAGAAGCAAAAAGCCAAGGGATATCACTGAAAGCAAAAGGACTTCTTTGTGGTACCAGCAGAGACACCTTAGAAAGTGAGAACAGAGGAAGATAAAACAACTGGTTTCTGCTGCAGTGCAGCGTTCTTGTGGCTGTACTGGATACTTCTCAGCACTATAAGATATGATGCGTTCTTGTAGGGGTTTCATTTTTTTTTTCATTCAGGTTCTGGAATTATCTTTTAAATTATCTCATTGACTGTGAAAACTTTTTTTTTTTTAATTAGAGGTAGCTCTCCTTAACCTTTTGCTTACGGCAAGCCTTGTGATTTGCTCTCACGAGTATTTGTGCCACAATGGGCAAGTTTAGGAATGGGAAGAGAGGGTAATGCAGCAGTGATAAACTCAGTGGTGTTAAAGCAATTGTAGCTTTTATCACTGGCTTTCACACACAGCGATGAGGCATTCGTCTATTACTGAATACTTGGTGTCATGGCCCTTCCAGCCCATCTCTGTAAATGGATGTGGTCACAACAACTATATGCTTCCTTAAGAGCAAACTGTTTCCATAGCCCTCAAGTTTCTGAGGCTTACAAATGATGGGAGTAGGTCAGCTGAGCCCTGTGGCTGGTGACCAGAGCAAGGTGATAATCTTGACTGAGCTACTAGGACAGGCCCTGCAATGAAGCAGCACTGCAATCAAAGAGAAGGGCCCAGAAAAGGCATTCTGGGAACCAGTTACAGATTGGTGAAAGAGTTCACAGTAGGCAGAGGGGTGGCACCTCTAGCATCTCAAGCTAAACCCTGTCTATATAGAAGCAAATGGGCCCAGCTGTTTGGGATCCTGCTGTGCCCTACTATATGTTTCTTGCTGTGTAAAGAGCACAGACATAGCTGTGCGACATTGAGGAAAGCAGGTGAGCAAAAAATGAGGCACTACTGCAAATTGTATGTGGAAACATCTCCTTTTAGTCAAACTGCAGACTGTGAAGTAGAAAAGACAGCGAATAGCAAAGGATATACACTGAAAAAGATGCAAAGTATAAAAATACAGAAGAAAGAAGGTAGAATGCAAAACTATAGGTTAGTAGTAAAGAGGGGTAAGTTCTATTTTCTACAGTAGAATGTATAAAGCAAAGTGGTATTAAAATGAATGTTGTTAATTAAATAATAAGTATTTTGAATTTAATACTCATTAAAATGAATGAGTATTGAGACTGTACCTGCATTACCCTCATGAAACAGGGACAAAGGAACACGTGCTGGTGTAAAAGCTGGGTTACTCAAATTGCACCCACTATGAAGAAACTGATTTCTCTGTGTCACGCAAATGAAGCGGTGAGAGTGCTTCAGATAAATTTTTAACGATCCCAGGTAAAGTATTTCAGAGTTTAATCATCATAAACAGGAACAACAGAAGGTTTAGACTCACATGACAGCAGCCCCCCACCAAGACAACACTTCCCCAAGGAGCAGCCAGTTCCCACAAGATCCCACAAGAGATGCAGTCCCCTCAGTGGCTGGCCCTTAAATGAGCCCAGGGCAGCCCCACGCTGGGTCCACCCCTTCTGGACACGTGGGGCAGGGGGCACAGGTGCAAACAATTTGCCTGTGCTCCCCAGGCAACCACTGCCCTTCAGCAGGTGCTCAGTCACTGATTCAGGCCATGACCTAGTGTTCCCCTTACACTCAGCCATGTCAGCGTGGGGCTGCTGATGGCATTTGTGACTGGGACTTGCTTCTGAGGTTACTACAGGTATTGTGCAACCACAATATCAGTGCCATCAAATAATGCCAGAAGATTCTTTATTTTGAATCTTGGACTCTACTCAAGTTCAAAATAAATACGACCAATTGCTTCCCCTTTTTGAAAGTAACTCCAAAAAGCTAACAAAGCATTTATTGTTTGTATTAATGGACAACAGAATATATTTGTATAATTACAGAACAAACATAATCCAGATTTTACCAATAAGTTTTTTTTCCTAAATTTTAAAGCAGAGAACAACATCTAACAAATTTCCTGTCAATTTGATTTTGATGTTAGAGAATCCATGTTTTTCCAGTATACCTCGATATTCAGAGCCACTCCTCTCCTTTCCCTCTGTCTGCACAAGCATGTTCAAAGACTGAAGCAAAGCTCTGCTCCTGTTTTTCTTCTCATCATCCAATACCATTTCAGCCAGCAAAATCCCACAGCCTAATTTAAAAACAAATGCACATTAGCCAAGTATGTCTAAGGTGAACCTGAGCCAAAGTCCTCTCTCCTTTAGGATTCTTCTGTCCTTATTCAAACATTCCAGAATTAGATGTACTTCAGATAGCTGTTGAATACACTCTATCCATTATGAAATGCATAATCAACTTCCGTACAAAAAAATGGAGGTAAGATGAAGCACCTTCTGAAAATCTGTTTTCCTACTGACAGAAGGAGCTTGAGGTGGCTAGATGACTTGAGTGACTATTGTTCAGGCATTTGAAGTTGGGATGATGAGTCCTTTTGTTACGATTCTGTAGTTTCTATTCCCTCGCAGCCTTCTTGTGTGATTCTCCCGTGCCTTTAACACATAACTGAGAATTGCTGTCCCTGATGACACAGGGACCATTGCTACATAGGGTAATGAAAGCGTCATTTCTAAGTCCTCATTATGATACAGCTTTACAAGACAGTGTCCAAACTCTGTATGCTCAGAACAGAGGACAAAAATAGAATGGCCCCCATGATTTGCTGCAAAAAGTTGTTTGGGAGGGTTTGGCAGATGCAAGTCACTTGGGAAGGTAAAAATGCAGCTTGCATTTTTTTCCTCTCACTACAAGAGCTGTTTCTAAAGCAGATCAATCTGTTTTGTTTGGGGACATCTAAGAGCATAGACTAGAGTCACTTGCTGTCCAGCAAAGCAGGTTTGTCTGCTGTTGGTATTGGCCTCCTTTGGAAGGCAGTCAAGGACAGCCAGCAAAATGATCCTGAGCCCTCTAGCAACACAGTACTGGAGTCATCCATATTATAATAAAGTTTTGTTTTTTTTTTTCCTTTAAATAGCTATTTTACATTCATGCCTTGAAGCAGACTTGACAAAAAGGAAAGCTGCTGAACACAGCAGAGCTGTGGCAGTACCTTACCCCAGGTACCTTGCCCAAGGGAGTAAGCCGCACTGTGCATAAAGTGCTGCACTTCCCTCACAGGATACCCTGAGGTTGTGTGTTAACCACATGTGCTATTCAAGTTTTACACTCAGCAAGCACACAGTACTTAGAGGCACAAATTTCAGACTGACACTGGCAGGTGTGCCAGCTTTAGAATTAGTGTTCTGACTCAAACATCTAACAGCCTAAAGCACAGCATAAACTTGATGACTAACTGAAACAAGAAAACTCATTGCTGGAATAAAGTCTTTAAAGTAGAAACCCATTAAACGTAACAGCAAATTTCATATCAATACAGAAATAAAACGTGTTTTAAATGTATTCATTAGTTCAACATCTCACCTCGTCTTTCTGAATATCTGTACAGATCAGATCAGTCAAATTCTGTGCATAGAAAGCTTCCACTAGGAGTTAGAACCTCCTGCCTGGGAGAAGTCTGACGTTTCCCTAATTTTCTCCAGCTGAAATGCTCTGTACTGTATGTGTCTTATGATGAACTGAATCACTGTGGCGCATTCACTTTACTCAGTGCTCAAAGAGCAAAGTATCTCCCGATTAAAGAAGATAGAGTCTGCCAGGCAGATGCACCTCTTGACCTTGCTCAGCCTCTCTGTATTTGCTGAGGTTGGCTCATTAGGATTATTGCTGCAGAAATGTGGCAGGCAAGAAAGTAATAACTGATAGAGGAGAAAGCTGGTGCAAAAGTACAACTTTAATCTTCAGGAATGTTTCCACTACAAAGTACATTTGAAATAGAAGTAATAGATATCAATGAAGCATCAGGAAGAAAAAGGTTAGAAGTGGGGACATAGTGACTAAGTACTTGAGGAGAGGAGATGCAGTATGTATTTCTCCCATTAACGGCTGGAACATTAAGGAACTTCTATTCATAGATCTTTGAGAATTTATGTCTAAAAACCTAAAGCTCATCTCACATGAGACAGAAAGCATAAACAGCCACTTAACAATATTCAGAAAACTGACAGAAAGCAATGGAAACAGCTCTCAGCTGCAGCCTGTATGGGTACTTACTGCACCTGGAGATTAGGCTACTAAAGTTCCTGTGACATTACAGCTACTCTAGGAACTTGTTTGGAGCTTTGTCTCTTACTTTTGCCCAAATTAAAAGAAAATCAACCATGCCTAAAAACAGCATCCCTGAAGTGCTTCTGAGTAAAGCCCCACAGAAAAGTGAAAAAGATGACTAGCATCCCCAAAGTGATAGAAATAGTAGAATATTCACGTTTATTTTTTTTTTTTATTTTATTTCTGATAAAGTGAATAGTAACCACAGAATACACTGCAGAGGAAGAATTTTCTAATTTTAAGGTGCAAGATAACAGAGGTATTCATGTAGCTTATGATAAATTGTCATTTCAATTTTGTATGCTATACAGCTATGTCAGCTCCAAGCTTAACGTAGTCCGCAGACTAGCCAAAGTAGTGTGCATGAAAGTATTTCACATACAAGTTTCAGCCTGCCCCAGACACTTTGATGCACAATCCTTTTCTCAGTCCTGCACAAGCTGCACTCCAGCTTCTTATTCAAAGCTAGTAACAACTGTGCTTCACATAAAGGGCCAAGATAATCCAAACCTGACAATATGCTGGGTGACAAGTATATTGCACACGACAGAAACTCAGCATCCCATGTTATTTCTCTGCACGCTAAGGCGATGGACTCTTCTTGAAGCACAAAACAGCATCTAGTAAGTTTCCTGTAATCTTAATTTGTGTATTTGTGAATCCATATTTCTCCAGCAGCTGCTTATACTCTGAGCCACTTCTCTGCTTGCCTTCAGTCATACTCAGAGACTGCAGCACAGCTCTAGGAGGGTGCGTCTTCTGCTCGTCAAGCACAGTTTCTGCCACTAGCAAGGCACTTCCTGCATTTCCAAAACAACCAGAAGTGCTTCAGCAAAGTATTTCTAGCTTCACATTTTCAGTGTTATGTTCAGAGAGTTACAGACAGATCCCTCATCAGACCAATGTCTTAATGGACTTCAGTGGTTATCTGTGACAGAAATTTACCTTGAAAGAAATTGAACTAATGGAAGAAACCATTAGCTGTTAGGAGGAAGGGGGAGCTCTGAGCACTGTTTCCACTTCAGTGAAGTTCAGACCACTTCCTGACTATAATTTTTAAACTCAGTCTTGTTAGCATTTGAACCAAGCACCTCCCTCAAACATCTGTCATACCCCAGTCTTTGCATAAGACAGGACAACCATCCAGTTTTCTTTTGCAGTTTATAAACAAGCTGCCCAGAGAGGTTGTGGAGTTGTCTCCAGAGATATTCAAAACCCACCTGGATGCTTTCCTGTGTAACCTGCTTTAGAGAACCTACTTTAGCAGGGGGTTGGACTAGATCATCTCCAGAGGACCCTCCCAACCCCTACGATTCTGTGTAACAGGATGATGCTTTGCAGCCTAGATCTAATTCTGAATGCTCTCCTATGAAAGAAACTTCATAGCTACAGTTAATCCTCTTGGATTAAGAAATAAGTTGAGTACAGCAGGAATGCTTTTCTCCTGCTTTTTGATCAAAGGGGAAGCCTTTTGATCCTTCATGCTGTCAAAATGTAGGTGAAAGCACAATGCTACATATTTCTCAAGAAATCTGTTAATGAAGTAGTGCTGAACTGTGCTACCATGGGCACTACTGACATAGCAAAAGCTGTCTCACCTTGATTAACATGCAGTAACTTTAACTGGCCTGCTTATACATATAGATATAAGCCCATGGTCAGGTATCTGATGATACAGGTCTTTGCAAGAATGGCTGAGCATAGCAGAGATACAGGAGATTAAGTAGTTGCATGTAAAGTCTGCAATTACAGTAAGGGTTTATTTTGTATCATTTTATTAGCAGATTTGGGGTTTTTTTGGAGGTATTTCCATAATGCAAGCCTGGGCATACAAGCGAAGGCTGCTATGATTAGGCAAAAATAAGCATTTTTTATATTAAACTTACGATTATGACTGTGCATTAACATGAACCTGTAAACACAAGATTAAAAACCTACCTGGTCTGCAAACAGCTGATATTTTGTTTAACAGAATATGAATCTTTTCGTCTGGCCAGTCATGAAGAACACGTGAAAGTATGTAAAGATCTGCTTCTGGAAGATTATCCTTGAAGAAGTCACCTGTTGGAAGGCAGATGTGGTGCATTTCTACAGACACTACAGTTAGCGCATTTCTACAGAAGGAAATAACACCGAGATGGAACTAGGCGTTTCAGCAGAAATAAAGAAACATGAATACACAAGAGTAGTGATACACTGATTTGTAGTTAAGGAAAGCATAGTTTATAGCAAAGCAGATTACAGGTAAGAACTCTGTAACATGCAGAGATGGAGAGAGAGCCTGAAGCAAGGAAGACGAGATTGAACTCTTGTAATCACCATGTTGATCTTGCCTAGACAAGAGAAGTCTGAGACAACGACATGCAGTAAGCCTCTACTCCTAGGGGTAGCAAAAAAGGATTTAAATTCACACTTTTGAACTCCGCTCTCCAACCATAGTTTGGTTTTATCCCCACAGGCTAGAGAAGTACAGTACCCCTGTTTAGAATGGCTGAGTCCATGCTGCATTGTACCAAGACAGATTTGGGGTTAGAGCAGGGCAGCACACTGTTCTGCAGCAAAAGGGCCTCTTCTGTGGTCCAGGATAATAGAAATAGACAAAAGGTAATGTTACATTTACCTGATACAAATGTCACCGGAGCTGTGCACTGCTGTGAAGGTTTGAAGTACGAGGTGTTTGCAATGACTTCTGGAAGGTCAAACACCGTGACCTTCATATTTGGGTATATTTGTATTAATTCATGAGCCAGAGCTCCCGTACAACCTGTTGAAAGTTTAAGAAAGTCAAGTCTTTTCTCCCAACATTTGCATAAATTTTAAAGAATAAGGCTGTATGTAACAGTAAGAGACAGACATCAATTCAGAAGTAGAGGTATCCAATAAGCTCCACAGCTAGTATGGTCAATAGCACTTCCCAGTAGATAAAACAATGCCTTAAACTCTGGGCAATGCAGTTATTATTCCGTGCTGTGTCACGGACTTCCTAGTATGGCCTTTGATACCACTACATGGGTTTGTGTTTGCTTTCTTACTTCTGTGTTTCCCTTTTTTTGGAACATTAATCAACTTTGTGGATGAAGAACATAAACTATTCACCATATACAAAGCACTGATAGCTGAAGTTTGACAAATTTTCTCCAGCATAGCAAAGGGTAGGGATAAGCTCTTGACGTCTCTGCACATGTGCCAATGGTTGTACCAGTATTTTGTTCATTGTTCTGACATGCTATCCACTTCCCCAGGCACTAAGGGACATTTTCTTCCTGTGTTGGATCTTTTCCCTAAGCAGTAGCATCTCATTTTTCCCACGCCAAGGACAGGGTGAAAGAAAGGACACTAACAAGGAGAGTTTCTTCAGATCTATCATTGGTCTTCAACATTCGGTGGACATCTCAGATATTAATTGGGGGAAAAAAAAAAAACAAAAACAAAGTACTAAAGCCACAGAACTCTTCAATCCATTCTGAAAGAATCCAAAATTTTTGTTCTAACAGCAATGTTTCAAGGCTGACAAACCAGCACAGAAAAATTCTATCAGCTAATACAAAAACCGTCTTGTTTTCTGTGCTGAGCTGTGTCAGTATGTAACTGATTGTGACATTCGCTTACTTCCAGTTATTCAAGTACCGTGAAGTTATTCAAGTACCATTTCAATAACATTGCACTCAGTTAACTGTACTCAGTCTTTTCAGTTAGACATTACAATACCAGAAAAATCACAGTAGACAATTTTACTATATTCAAGTGGAAAAATCTGCATATGTTTTAAGTAATAAAATATGGAACTGAAATCAAGCTTTTCCCTTTAATTTGCACACAAGCTCCATTACAGACCATACCTCCTAAATCACAAGCAGTCTTAAACTTTGAAAGATCAAATGCTGTAGCCACATCTCTTGCTGTCAGGTGGGCGATGCTGTGCATGGCAGCCATAAAACGCTGCTTCACCTCCTGGCTCTGATAATAGTCCTAAAAAAGAAACAAAAAAAGACATTGTATTTGAAGTTTGTTTTCATTACTTAACTAAAATTATGTTCAATCAAGGCAGTTGGTGCTCTAATTTCAGAATTCTCATGTTAATAACGTACTAAAGGATCAAAGTACCATTGACTGGTTGCTCATCCAAATACCCTGCTGGATGCAAACTGCTTCACTGTAGCAACAAGCAGATTTCTGCATCCTCTCCAGAGCTGCCACATAAACATCTTTTGTAGTATGCCTCAAAGGACACACACTTGGCTAGCTTGGGCCCAGTCTTGGTGATGTCCCAAGGGCTGTTAAATTCAGCACCTGTGTCTGTCCTTTTGCACTGAGGTAGCACAGCAGAAGAGGTCTTCTGAAATGTTTTTTAAAAGCAATTCTATGCCTCAAACATACATTTATTAACAGATTTTTATTAACAGATCTGCTCCACAGCAAAGTGTCTCAAAATTTTAAAGTGTTTCAGACTGAATTTTCTTCCAGTCTCCTTCCTGATACACTCATAAATTGCTTTAATTTAATTCCGACATTTATTCTCCCATGATGGGAAAATAATTAGATGATTGGGTCACGATGTAAAAACAGCAACATTAAAGCTCATACTGTTTGTTTTAGATGAGTTAAGACAGTACACAGAACCAGAACCTCATGGCTCGAGCTCTGAGGTCATGCACAAAGCATGTCTCTTGCTGCCCTCATTGATTGTATGTGGCTTTACAGCTACCATGAAGCGGAAGGATCTGCTGGCTGAGGTATGTGTAGTGCCAGAGGCAGCCCATCTGTTCTGCTTGGACACACTATCCGGTACAGATATGAAAGTCCAGACCAGAACAACCAGTAGCGACTCCTGCTGGTAGCAGCACCCAGTAAAACTCAAGGCGATAATCCAGATTAACACAAAATGAGATGCAATCCATCTACAGTAAAACATTTAATTTGCACATAATTTAAGCATCTACCACAGCAGTTATCCTGAAGTCAAGTATCTAAATTCTCTTTAAAACCATCTCTGGAAGACCCCTAAAGGAGCTTCTGTTCATCAGTAATTTAGACACTACCATTAGGCTAAAAGGACTTCCTGAAGTCAAAGGCCCTTACTTCCTTTATCAACCGTACAGGAGGGATGTAGACATTTTCTTTAGAAGACTGGCTTCCTCAGCATCTGGAAGTTCAACGCAAATCAAGAACCTCAAGATGTAGAAGTACTGCAGTAAGAGATGAAGCCCCAACATTCTCCTCCTTCTCCTTAAACAGGCACGAGTATTTATGCCCCTGACCTGCTTCACCAGGTGTGTAATTGACAAGTTAGGAACAACCTTAAGTGCTTCCCCAGCCTGAACAGATCCACCTGGGGTAGCGTTAGGAATCACAGAAATCACAGAGATGGAAACATCTCTAGAGAAGGTGAAGAGGCATAGAGATGGAAACAGATGAAGGGTTACAATTCTTAATGGCAATATATGCCAGCTTGAAGTATATATAGAACGACAAACTTAAAACATGAGGGCTGCTCTGAAAGTAATGCCTCCTATTTTATTATGTTGGCCCATGATGCCAGAGGCGGATGTTGGTGGGATGGCAGTAGAGGTTGAACCTTCCCATCAATATTTCGTTCCGTTTTTTTTTTGCTGTGTGACAGATGGCAGCAGAGGGGCAGTCTGACACAATGCTGTTTGACATGGAAGTGCACATGAAGCAAAGGGGTGGAATTGAATTCCTTCATGCAGAAAAGATGGCACCCACTGACATTCATAGACGCTTGCTGAACATTGAAGGAGACCAAACAGAGGATGTGAGCACAGTGAGGCAGTGGTGGTGCGTTTCAGCAGCAGTGGTAGCGACATGAAAGACGAGCCATGTTCCAGACAGCCATGCAGACTTTTACACGCAACAGCATGCAGGCTCTTGTTCATCACTAGTGAAAATGTGTAACTCTTGGTGGTGCCTATGTTAAAGTGAGAATTTGCTCAGTGTTATTGTGCTCTTTGTATCTGTTGTAGTTTCCATGGAAATACATAGGAGGCATTACTTTTGGGGGGTCCTACATAGACTGGATCTCTCCCTCTTCTGCATTTCCACAATGAGACCTTGAATATGCAGCCAGCAGATTGCACTGGATGCATATCAGTAACCAGCAATTGGCACCCAAAATGGAAGGGGTGCATGTCTAAGGTATACCTGGTGTTATAAAAAGGGGCACCCAGCAGTCAGTTAAACAGACTCAGAAGTGGTTCGGACAGCATGTTGGCTGGCTGGGCAGAAATTCAGTCAGAATTTTCATCAGCACTCAAATTCCCCAGTACATTCTGTGATTGCTCCAGCACTTTAGAGCCTTAAGACTGCACTGTTAAAGTTGAAGGGAACGGAGATCTATGACTGGTGAGTTAGGCTATTTCTAGCATTTCTGAGATCACCAGCTTTCTTCAACAGCTCAGTTTCCATTTCCCTCTAGATCAGTTCTGGGCTCTTCAGTTTTGAAGCAAATAAAAAGTTTACATTACATTAAATAAGTCCTCCGTTTTCTTTCCAAAGGCTCGATGGTTCTGCCTGCTTCCCTCTTTAACAGCAGACTCCAGGTTTGTAAAGAGCGGCCAAAGATGATCATTAGAGTGGATAATGTAGCCATGAAGTGAGTATTCACCATCCGATGCCAGATAAGTGTTTGCTGAATCTGTATTACTATAACCTTAAGGGAAGAGAACAATTGTAACCAGTTTTGTTTCAGCACTTCATAACTGTCAGCTAACATCTGAATGCATCCCTGTAGTGCCCTCAAGGAGCTAGCAAATCCTTGTCTTGGCCTCACAAAGTATTTTTTGTACAAAGATTTCTATGAAATAGTTCTAAAGATTTTCTCATTCTTCAAGAATGAAAATCACTTCAGGACTTTTTTTTTTTTTTTAATGAACTTAGGTGCTAAAGGATGTAGGGAAGCTTTTCATCATTCATTTTTAATCTACAGAATCTCAACTTCACATCTGATAAGTTCCTCATTCTTGACTGCATTTTTCTGTTTTAAATTATGTTCCCTGTATGTTTCTTTCCCTGTAATTCAAATGTTCTCCAGTGTGTTCTGCCTTTAGGGCTTTCTCCTTAGTCTTGTCCTCTAACAGAGCTGGAAGGCTCCTTTATTTCCTTTTCTTGGCAATTGACCTTTTCAAGCGTTACCATGTAAATGATGCACATGAAATACACAGTGCAGGCTGAAAGTTAGTTCTGTTATCAATTCTCACCTGCAGACGCCTTCAAGCCCTGTGCCACTCTGGGGCAGTAACACTTAAGCTGGTGTCCATGAAGGACACATTCCAGAGCCCTCCTCATGAAATCCCTGGTTCTCTACTGACGTTTGTGACTCTGCATGGCTGCAGCAGAGAATGGAGTTGGTCCTTATTTCAAAGGATACATCTGAGCTTTTACACTATCCCCTGGGACCTGCCCATGAAAGTCAGTAGAATTTAGAGATGACTGCTTTTGCTCTCCAAACACAACACTAATCTAAGGCTTCTTTAAAGGACACCTGGTATGTTCATTATTTAATGCCTGCTCCTAAACAGAACAATTCCAGTACAAATCACAAAAGCAAAAAAACCAACAATCCCCCTGCCTCAGATCCAAGTTACCCACAATATCAGCTCTGTTCCTGTAACTTTCAAAGCATCTCTCCCAGTGCTGTACCTTTTCCAGTGCTATATGCAGTTGTGTGTGTGTGGGGGGGTGCACAGGAGTTGAAGGGAGAGAACCCTTCTTCCCTGGCTAGAAAGTGAGGAGTATAGTTTGATAAATTTGATCCTTCTCCCCCCACCCTCAGTCTGCTCACTCACTCCTTTTTTTATTTAAAAGGAAATGGGGTGGGAGAGATGGGAAGAGTCACCTTGTGGCGTTTTCTGGAGCAATCCAAGAGCAGCACAGGCATCAAGGAGTCTTTCAGTTCCACATACAGAGGCTCCAACCTCATTTGCAACATCCACAGCCTTTAGAGGACCTTTCTTTTTCAAATGATCAAACAGCTTCAGCTTAGAGGCTACAAACAGAGCCTATAGGTAAGAACAAAATTGTTAGCACTCAGCTTTTGAAAGACTGAAATCCAGAAACAAAGGAACTACACCTTTTGCCACAGACATTCCAGAAGTATTATTCTACTTAATTACTGTTAAGTGCAACACAGGGTAACAAAACTCCTAAGAACCATTAATAATGGATTCCTTTCCCTTTAAGCGTTTTAACACCTTTGCTAAGTAACAATGTTTGGGACAGAGGTGTATGAGAGACAAGGAAACTCTATGAATATTCTGGAATGCAGCCTACGGGATTTGTATAAGACCACCTCTTCATTCAAATATTTAGCATATGCCTAGCTATAAGCACATTCCATTAAGTCAAAAATGCTTACACATCTGAACTAATGCCAAAGGAAATATATAAGAGATCAAATTAAATTTGATTTACCTAACACGTAAAGAACTGTAAAGCTCCTCTAAGGCAATGTAGCAGCTTTAGTTACGGGACTGGTCTTTGTTTAGTAAAAACTAAGGGCCAAATAAGGAATAAACTTCAAAGCACACCTCCATATGCACACCTTAATAAGATATGTACATATGGAACTGGGAAGAGAACAGCTGGAGCATAATTGTGGAGAAAAACCTGTGTAATGTAGCTGTTCAGGTTGAAAAGCTTAGTTGGAGTTGTACAGCTAAGCTAACAGACCAGAGAGGAATGTTAAAGATATATTATATATTCCTCCCTCTCCATCTGAAATAGATTTTCAATTCTGTAGTTTCAGTGCTCTGAAGGCATGTTAAAACTCCTAAAATGAAGGAGCTTACACAGAGTACAGTGGAAGCACACACAGCAGTCACTGAGCCCACTTCTTTGCAACTGCAGAGAGCTATGTTGTACTTGAAAAATCCAAGTCAGTCAAGAAGAAAAAAAGGATTGACATCCTATTTAATAAAAACCAAGTGGAGAAAAAGGAAATATAATCTTTGAGAGAAAGGTACCTTAGTGTGTAAATATTTTTTTTTTCCTCTGTTGTTCTAAGAACATACAGTTGGCATTTATTAGAATCCAGGCTTTCATAGTACTGAACCAACTGCATCTACACTACAGCCATTTGGCTTCCAAGATCCGCCCAACCTTTGGACTAACATGACATGGAAATTACAAGAAGAGAAAGTGAAGATCAGAACTTAGCAACATAAATCATTCTACCATTCTGTAATGCTCAGTTCAAAAATAAACAGGAAGAACAGATACCCTAACAGTGAGTAAAGATCAGACTATGCAATTTCAGAACACGTAAAGTTGGAGAATGTATGATTTAAACCTGATCCTCTCCTGTTCTGCAACAGCAGCTGTTCAGAGAAATAGAGAGTTTTTAATCAAGCTAAACTTGCTCTGTGGATACATTTTGCTTGACAAGTCTAGCATTAGCCCTCCCTTTATTGTTGAAATAGCCTGCTGCTACTGCCCAGCTATGTAAGAACATCTGATTTTATGAAGTATCACTTAACTGCCATGTGCTCAGAACTGCAGTAAAGGTAGCTAGCAACTTACAGACATAAGTATGACTTTCTGCTGTTTAAACAGAACCACTGTCCCTTGTTTTGTTTGTTTTCCTCCACTTTTTAATAGGTATTTTAAGGTTCAGGTTTGTCATTTCACTGCCACTTGCAGTTTTTTTTTTTTTTTTTGTCTCTTCTTGAAATGTCAATGACTTGAGACTGGTGATCTGTTCAGAATGACTAGTGCTCATTTCTCCTTTACCTTCTTCACAATACTGGAGCTGCAAGTAGAAAACTTGGTAGCACTAAAAACACCCAGTTACTCATTTCCCGCTACAGCTGGCTGCTACACAGCGCATGTGACCTTCAGTTTGTAACCTGTGTTATGTGTGTGTCTTTCTAGCTGATAATCTCCAGGCAATATCTGATTAACAACTGGAACATAAAACAGGGTATAAAAAATTACTTCCTTAATAGGGAATAAAAAGATTAAGATCTACCACAGAATTCTAATACTAAGCATTAGAAGTTTAGAAAGAAATAGAACTGACAAGCGCTGCATATATTTTAAATAAGCTTGTTAAGTTAACCATATAAAATGCCTTCTTTGCAGGGTATATAAAGGTAATTTTCTATTTAATTGTGCTCAGTACAAGAAAACAAACTCTATGATAAATTCATATCTAAAGGCATTTTGAAATTTCCCAGCAACATTCCACTTCAGCTGTTGAGTGCATTTTGCATCATAAATTTCTGAAATCACTGTTATTTCAGAGCCTCCTAATTACAACATGCACCAGAGCCTGAATCACTGATGCAGCTAATGAAAGAGAAGTCAATCTTCCTTAAGCCACATTTAATTAGACAACATGACAAAAGGTACCTATGGGAAGCAAGGGGTTAGGCACTGTTTCCAGTCACACCCCAGTCCAAGCACAGTTTCACCATTCATACCCAAGACTCAACCGGCAAGGGCAGAAGAAAAAGTTCCTGTGGACTTTTTCCCTTTGAAATCAAAAGTAAGATTTTTTACCACATAGGTAGTTAAAGTGCCATAGAACAGATAATTCATACAAAAAAAAAAAAATCTGTGCTGCATCAGAAGTTTCAGGTATCTTAGCTTCTCTGGTACTTCAGGGGTCCTTTTATACTAACCATTCCATCTCCAACATTTCACATTACCTGCTATATATTCAAGTCCAACAAAACAGTTGTGTCAGTCAAAGTAATTTGTTTTACTTTTCTCCCTTACCTTTGAAGCTCTAAAACCATCCATCAGGTCGAGAATTTTAGATGGAACTTTTGCTGCACTTTCTGACGCTCCATTCTGCTTTTCCAAAGGTACCACAAAACCAGTTCTGACACCAGAGCTGTTTTCAGAGTTGCAAGTAGCTCCTGCGTGACGTATCCCAGTGCTGTCCAACTTATTATCACCTTTACTCTCCGTGAAGCTTGAGGATTCACTTTCTCCGTCACTTAGGCTCTCAAAAGTGTCCACAGAAGGGATAGAGTCATGCTTTACATGCTGTATGGTATGTTTAACGGGTGGACAGTACAACTCTGCTAGCTTTTTGCAGAAGTGATTCAGAGGAAATCCCACCACATTCAAGAAGTCTCCATGGACATACTCAACTAACATTCCACCAAGGGCCTGGATTCCATATCCACCAGCCTTGTCCCTGGGGGACAGAAAGTAAAAGCTGAGACCTACCTAATTAAGGTTAAGAGTGTGGTTAACAGTAAAGGTAGCACAGAACACATAGTCACTAGTACTGCACAGGCTGGAATAAAGCCTAGTGTACTCAAGTTGGAGGTGGATTCTAGTTAGGCTCAAAGCTGCCATTTATAAGCCATAATATAAATATAAGGATCAACATTTCAGCAGAGGGTGGGTAGACCAAGGTCTTGAAGTTTCAGCCAGTCCAAGTGCAATAGTTATCTAGCTGGAGGTACATCATCTGACTGCAGTCCCAACTGTGTTGGCATCAGCCACCCAGCCTTCCCCATGTCCTGGCTACCCATTGCCACCCAGTCACCCAGCTGCACGTTGACCCTAGCCCTGCTCCACAAGGGAAAGGGTCTTTAGGTATACATTAGCTCAAAAAGGAGCTCATGCTGAAGAGGACACCTTAGGACTCAAACAACTGTAGTATGTCTTGTGGCTCTCAGTCACAGGAATATCTGAAATGAAGATCAGGAAGATAGGTTGCTCTTATTCAAAGACTTATTAAAATACAAAATCCACTGCTATCCCACTCAGCCCTATCAAATTTCTGTGTAATTTTCAGAAATGTAGTAGAGTACACAACAAGGTGCTCTTACACCTCATGATAATACAAGTAATTTGGCACAGGTATGTGTTTCTTAGAAAGTAACCTTGGGAATCTAATTTGTCTTTAAGTTAATTATGTAAATGTCACTGTGTGATGATATGTATACAGCCAGATAAGCTGCAATAGTCCAACATTTCTACTGTTCACACCCAAGGAACAAGGCGGTTAGAAGTACACTTACTGCATGGTAACACCAGAACCTGAAAGCCTAAGTAAGCAACCTTTGAAACCAAAGGTCACCCTCAGATCTATTAACTCCAGACAGCATGGAATTACAAACTGCTTTTGAAAGAACACTTCTACACATCAAACAGCTGATTTTACCTTAGATTTTATGAGAACAAGTTTTCTGAATTTTTGGAATTTATTTTTGGATTGCCTTTCAGATAGTTTCCTAAATAGAAGCAGAGTAATCAGTATCCCAGCAAATGGGATTTTGAATTATTATAAACTAGGGAATTAGGCTTTTCCTTTAGTCTTGCAACTGAAGCACCACTGTATAGATTTTCTGTTGTTCAAAAATATTCCTTATTTTATAAAATACTGAAGACTCATACCATCTAAGTTTGGAATATTCTCATCTCTAAATACAATCCTTTTATTTTTAAAATGAAGCAGTACTGCAGTAGAATGAAGTTATTCTGGTATATGCTGACAAGGAGGAAAAACAACATTGTGAGCATCAGAAGCAGCAGTATCATACTCCTGGAAAGCATACTGACACGATTTGCCAATTGTCTTCCCCAGGGACAATTTTTTAAAATTTGCTGATTTTTTAAACAGACCTTTACGTTCCAGCATTGCATCCAGAACAGGAATCTCTACTTCAGCTAGAGCTTCTAGTCCAAAGATATAAGGCTTTGTAGTTACTAACAGTTCCTTTGTTACCTGTAGAACTTTAGTTTTACTCATGCCATAAAATAGTATATACATTACTATATCTGAGTAATACACAGAGCAAGTCATCAAATAAACCTCTGCTGCACTGATGCATATGACTGGTCCTAGAGATGAAGGGAGATGGTGGGTTGGGTTTTGGGCTGGTTTCCTAAAGGCTGGAATGCATGTATGACAGTTACATGCCTTGGTCCATGCACTCACATTATTAGAAATACAGAAAAATGCCAGCCACACTAGACAGTCCATCTAAGCTAGTGGCTGAACACGAGTACTCAGAACAGAACAAGACTCTCACAAAGTTCATTTTCACTGCAGAAAACATTTAAAATAGGTCAGAAGCTGTGCACTAACTTCTTGCATCTCTATCAATTATGAGATAATTGACTGGATATCCAATCTTAGTTCTCTTCACCTATCCACAAATTAGACGAGTTCCACCTTTAGCTCCTTTAAGTGTGTGTCTGTTCTACAAAACTACTAGATAAGAACTGTTGACATCACAGAGGTTAAGAAAAAAAAAAAGGCAGAAATCATTCTCCTACGAGAATGGGGCAAAGTCAGCACACACACATCAAGAAACCAGTCAGGGATGTTTCCATTTGGAAAGAACTTGCACAGGAGCACATGAAAAAGAGTTGTTAATGGGGTCTGGTGAATGCTGAACAGCTATGTCATACAGAAAACTATAGCAACATAATGTATTAAAAACAAGATTAAGTTATTTCTAGTATAAGAGTACATCTTCCCTTACTTCTGTAACTCTGTCTGTAAGATTTTTCATCTATGAGCTGAAGACATCCAACTGGGTATGTGTTAATTTATGCTTTGAGACTGCAGTTACTAGCAAAAATTTAAAAGATAAATTAAATTGAAAGATTAATTAAATCTTAAAAGATATGTTTGCTTACAGTCTATAGCTTTGAAGTAAATAACTCTTTGAGAAATCATACAAGGGGAAAAAAAAGACATTTATATTCTACATTTTATTACTTCATAATTAAGTCTGAAACTGTAGAGCTCCAGCCTCTGATCACCTCTTCCCAAAGTGCAGGAGAGTCCTTTGCTTTCATTTCAGCACCCACAGCAGAGCTATCAAAATTTACACAGAATATGAAGAAGTTTCTTCATGATGGAAAGACTACAAAACAGAAAGCTGGCTCAAAGAGGCTAACAGAAACCAAATCTACTCATTACACAAGCACAAATTAGTTAGGATTACTATAGCCTAGCCTTCTTTCCACAGAAAAAAAAGTTAGGAAGAGATCTTCCAGTAGGAAAAAAAATCCTGGGTTCGAAAGAGGAGCAGAAATAAAGTGAAAGGCCATCTTTCTGCAGCCAACAGGCTCACGGTCTACCTCGAGATAGTGCTTTTCCTTCCTTCCTTGTTCATATTTTAAGTTAGTCACTGTCTAAAAGTATATAGCTAAGCTTTAAAATACTACATGCCACTTTTGTTCGTGATAAGGACAACTCAATTCAATCCGCAACAGCAGAGAATTTAACTTTTTGTGCAATCATTTGATTTTATGAAATTACACAAGTCTTTATAAAAAATAAATAGCTGAATTGTAATAGTGTTTTAAAAAGTCTGTATGGGTGGCCATGGTGGAACAACAGAAAAAAACACACACAGACTTCTTACTGTATTAAAAAATCAAGGCAAAATATTTTATGCTGGAGCCTAGTAACAAATCTGTTCTGAAGTACTGTTAGATAGCTTCAGGGTCTTACTTACATGGGCTCTCCACTATGAATGTACTCCCATAAGAGCTCTTCAGAAAGGTCTGAAAATTTTACTTTAGTCTCTTCATAGAAATCAGTGATTTCTGTCTCTAGCTGATTACCTACAGAGAGAAAGTCTCATTACAAACAGAAGTTGTAACCTGAAAGTGATGGTTTAGAGAGTAACATTACCTCATATTAATTAGAGGTTTTTACGTGGAAAAAGATGATACACAGATCTATGAAATGGCTAATAACTGTCTTTATGACACTGAACTCAGTTTACTTCCTCCTGCACATACTCACTTTCAGTAAAAGCTGGAAGCTGTAAGAGCTAACATTTTCTGCCTCTGTGGTGGTCCTGTCTTCAAGCTAACAGGTTGCCCTCCCTATGTACAATACACTCAAGTTAACAATGCATTTGCAGAGTTACATTAATTGCCAGCATATACATCCAGCAACAAGTACAAAGAAAGCTGCAAATACCCTTCTAACTTAGCATGGTTGTCGAACTACTCATAACACATCACAGCTAAACTTATAGCTGCTATATATCCCTAAATGTGCAGCTGCACTGCAGACTCAGGCATCAAGCAGTGCCATCTGCAACCATCACCGTGGTTTTTCATCCCTCAAGAAATAAGAGGAGTTATTTCAGCCTTCTTTATCTAGGAGTGGTGGTAAGAATGCCATAGGCGCTATAAAGCTCTGCAAACCTGGGTGTGGGCCCTAACAGCGTATTGCATGGGCACACTGTGACCCTGGTAAAATTGCAGAACAGGGCTGCTCCTGAACATGCTCAAAAGAAAGCAGCCTTACAAAAATGAGGACGCACTAGCACGTTACATATTAACTCACTCTTTCCTATAAAATCAAAGTCAGTATCTCCTGCTACTGCTGTAAAAATCATTAGTCTGTATTCTGGTAGCAGTGGAAGTTCTGCAGCAGGTATAAGGAAGATATACAGTACGCTGTTAATGGTGTTAGTGTTGAAAGAGCAATTAATGAGCCAGATGAAATTAAAAAGTTTTAGTAATCAGTCTTCCTATACAAAGTGTTGATGAAATTGTCTGGAACACATGTTGAACTTAACAACAGCATTATAATTACCAACTAAAACTAAAAATGTACTCTAGAAAAACTCATCCATTGAGTCACTTGAGGAATACGCTGACTTCACATTTTTATTCATCTGAATGTACCATGGCTTAAATTTGTAAACTTCAAATGAGACAAGCTGTCATTAGCACCACTACTGCAAGTGTGTGCAATTTTATTTTCTTCTTAAACAAGAAAAGGCATTATTATTCTTCCTAAACTTCTCACAGGGACCACTTGACAATGTTTTATTTCTTTTCCAGCAGCTGCTCTTTCTACTGGACAATCAATAAGACTACTGGATCACTGACATTATTTCTACTACAAGAGTTAAGAACAATCATTCCAAAAAAAATTTAAGCTGTAAAGGATTTGTCTACATAAAACCACATGCAATGAAATTTCAGAGAGCAGATCCTGATAGAAGTTCCACTATCAAAGTATCAACATAACTATCAGAGGAAATTCCTTAGACACTCCTCAAATGTTGACACTAGGATGCTCAAAAACCACTTGTTTAGTGAAGAAGTTATTCAATGGATACTGATGTATTGCTCTCTACAATTCAATAAAAGACTGAGACATTAAGTTGATGTTTTACTGGACTTCTAAAAAAAATCAACTTGAAATTTAAATTTCCCTTATTTACTGAAAAGCTAAGTAACTACAGATAGAATACCTCGTTTTCATCAGCTAGGTAAACAGAACACAAGAAAAAAGTTTGTGTGAACCAGGTTCTAATTCAGTCACATAGTTTGTAATACCTTATCTGAATTTCACTTAGAATATTTCCACAAGTTTACAATGACCTTTTAGTTTGTCCCACAGCTCTCAGAGAGACAGTATTTTTATAGTCTATTGTATTTTGTCATCTTCCTACCTATATGATGACTGAATGCAAGAAGAAGTTTGGCTTTCGTCAGTTTTTAATTTACATATTGGTAAGGTAATTCTCATCTTGAGTGGGAAGCCAATTCAGACTATACATGCAAAAATTCCACTGTATTTCTTTGCCTGCACAAGTCCTTATGTAAATAACTGCTCATGAGTTTTAATAAAACGACTGATGTACCTTTACTGCTGCAATGTATAATAACCACTCCCGTGAAAACGCTGTGCTCCTTCCCACTCAACCTGTCAGGGAAAAGCATGTATTAAGCAACAGTTTTATGCAATCTGTCACAAGCAGACATATCCTACATAACTATATTGCCATAGCCTGAAACAGACCATCACATAAATACACCAGCATGATATAAATACACATCCTAAACAAAAATTTTTTTAAAAGAAGTTCAGAGGTGAAAAAATAAACAAAATCAAACAAAAATGTTGAAGAGATTTATTTAGTTATGTCAAGTTTCTAAAGTCTCACTAATACTGATGTCCACAATTTGGGAAAGGGGTTAGTGGTGTCAGCCTATTCACCATACAGAGGGAGAAGTGACTATTTCAAGTGCATAAGAAAGCCAATCAACACTGACACTACCCTCACAGGTACCTTCACTGAAAGCTGGCAATAAGCAGTTAGGTGACAAGGCTTGTCACAAACAAGTGACAGGTAACTGCAGCTTATGTATGGATTTCATCCAGACAGCTGATCCCCAGAGATCCCACAACAAGCTAGAGTGTAAGAAACAAAGTGCACAGAAGACAGCTTACACCTGCTCTTACTCGGGACACGTGAACATGAACAGAACTCCCGGCTAAGCTGACTGCTGGCGTGGAAAGCCTGAGATGGTATGCCCTCTTCTAGCGGCTCCAGAGTGCCACACTGTGGCTATTACTTGTAAGGGCGCTGTTTGTGTAACATTAGCAATGAAAATATAATAAATACCATGAATGTATATATATCTACACACACACACACCTCTTCCATATATACCATGATATTTTAAAGTTTTGGAAAAAATTTTGGCTGTAGACTTCTTGATATATATCAAGGAATCCGTACAGCTCCCATTAAAACAACTTAAATACACACATTTTGAATCTTATGTAAAGTTACAAACCTTGACAACATCCTATATGCATCTTGTTTATCAACTGGTTTCTCCAGGATCTGCTCATCCACAGTCTAAAACAGAAAGGTAGAGATACTGTGCAAATTTTCAGCCACATCTTCAAAATGAGTCTACTGAGCAGAGGAAGAAGTATGGATACTTCAGTAGAACTGTTGGCTTACTGTCAAGCACATAAGGGCAACCCTCTACCCTCCAGTGACAAAAGCTCTCAAACAAAAGGGTAACTCAAGTTCTGTCTTCTGCTGTTCACTATCTCAGTGGATCTCACAGGCACAAGGTAATGCCTGCTATGAGGCACAACATTAAACAGTTTGCATGACCTGGATTCTTTACAGTAACAGTCACCTGAGAACAGACTTTCTATTATATAGGATTACATAGTGCAGAGGATCACAGGCAATAGTTACGCAATACTACTATCTCTGGTGAAATAGTGCCAAGGCTTCTAGTAGTCAAGATACCAAAAATTGCCTTGTTTGGAAGAGAAGACTAAAACTCATAACTACAAAACCTCAAAATACATATTCCAGATATAACTTCTCAGTGACACTCATTTTCCAATCCCAACTCTAAACCTAAAGATACAAGTATTTTCTACTCGTCATAAATTAAAACAATGCACAGAAGATCTCTTACCACAATAGTGTCTGCTCCTATAACAATATCAGGTGTTCGCAGGTGTTTCTGCAAAGACACAAAGAAAGAACGTATGTCTCAAAAAAAGGTAGGAAGACCAAACACTCTAAAAATCTGAAGCAAGAGAGCTTATGTTCATCAGTTTACAGGCAAGCGTTTACATGGAACTGAAATGTATGACACTTTCTCCTTCAACACTGTTGTCAAAATAGTGATTAAAGTAAGGAGAACAGGAGGCTTGTGCAGACTGCTCCCAGGTTACAACTCTGCCCAAGCATGTTACTGGTGAATAAATGCATCCAGGAGAGAACCGCCTGCACTCCCAAAGGTCTATATGATCTTCAAGAGGCAGTTAGAACTCCTTTACAGGAGGTGCCCTGCCTATTGGGGGCAGGGAGTACAGACCTGAAGCCCTCTAGAATCACCTTTTCTAGCCAAGCATTGCTACGTAATTTTTCTTTAGCTACACTTCACTTATCTCTCAAAAAGGAACACGAACAGTACATTTTGGGGAACTGAGAAGTAGGGGGTACGAAAAGAATCCTTATAGCCCTTACTTTCTTGCCTTTAGACTGTAGCCTGTCCTTACAGATGACTTTTGATTTATTTGCATGCTGATGAGGTACATAGCTACTACTTAACATAGGAGCAGAAACTTACCTGTAACTGATCATTATACAAAAGTCTGCAGGGAAGTGATTCTTCTACAGAAATGCTGTTGATGTGCTTTAAATGGTAGAATTAATTCCACCATTTAAAAAAATTTCCTTTGTAAAGATGCATTTTGAAATCCATTTTATTAACATTATCACCAGCATACTGCTTTGTAATGAAAGCCCAGTGTAAGTCAGTAAGCCTGGGTTTAAAATACACTCTTCTAATGCCACACAGTCTCCAAAAAGAAGCTGACAAATCTGGATAACGATTTACATTGAAGATAATGCAATATTTGCTTTGAAGAATGGTGACATCTGGCAACGCTGTTGGCTTAAAGTGTTCAATATTCCTTTTCTTACAGCTGTACAGGTTCAACGAATATACTCCTCTTTCAGAGTTTGCATTAAGACATTATTACTGTATATTTTGCAGGATCTTATCAGCTAGACTTCTGAAGCCATTCTGGTAAAGAACAGCCTTATGTGCTCAAACACAGTGATTGCAGGCAAGGGCAGAAATCAAATACGTCACTTACACTGTAAGGTGGATCACTAGTTTTGATATTTAAGATTCACAGATGTGAAATTGTGTTAGATTCTCACTCAAAATGAATTCATCATCTTCTTTCTCCACAATGCTTTACAGCAGATTTTGTCTCTTCTTCCTGCCTTCCTCCAACATCTTCATGGTCATCAATTCTGAGCTGTTCTGCTCTCACAACTGTTCAATTCAGCTACTTCTCAATGAAAGCTACAGCAAAGCACTGGATTCACAGTCAACAAATTCCTGGAATGAGCAACTGTCAGGATAAGAGCAAGTCACAAACTTGACTGCTGGAAGGAACTACCAATTATTATCCCAAGCCAGAGTAGGTGCACTGCTGACAAAAGATGCAGGCCATGTCTGCCTGATCACAGCTTTATTTGCAGATCTCGTTTTGGTTAGGTGAGTAAATTTCAGGATGCTATCTACTGCAAACGTCAAAACATTCATTTCCTTTTAGTGGGAAAAATGCACTCACAGACCATCTGAGATGTACATGCAAGTTAAGTTACCATAAGACACACAATTTAAAGACAAAAAAAAAAAAACCTAACTGCTGAAATAGCTGGCAACTTACCACATGCATTCTGTTTGCTACTTCGAGTGCTTTCTGTTTTGCTGTTTCTATAGCATATTCATAAGGGGCTGCAAATGATGACTTCTCAAGTGTCTCTTTAAACCAGGATGGAACTACCTCAAACCGTAGGCCCTGCAACAAAGAAAGGAAAGCAATACAGTCAGTGTAACCTTCTCGTTAGGGGTTGCTCCCAACACGTATCAGGTAAATGGCAAATTCAATTTTTGTTCTTCCCACTTTAAAACATTCCACCTTTACACATATTGGGGGTGGGAGTATGCTACTATTATTATAGGGTTCTGGTTTTACACATCATTTGCAAGCATTCCAGAATAGAAAGCCTCATCAGAAAGAATTTTTCAACTGGCTTGCTTATACGACTTGACCCTTACTGTTTATTACAACCTGCTCCCACTAGTAATTTCACTATAAGCAGCAAACAGTATCAAGTTTACATACTTCAGGACTAGACTGTTCCACTGCTGGAGGTTTTATTGAATCCATGCACTTGTGCAGCAGCAGTGCATGTTCTTACAAGAGCTTTAACACCACTTACATGCTATTAAACGTGTAACAAGTAGAAATTAAGAGCCACTATTAATGGTTTTATAAAATTCATCCTTCTTACTTCCCATCTCCAGATTACACATGTAAACTTACTACACCCAGCAGAGACACTGTGCTTCCAATAAACCAGCACATGTGTGAACCTCTGTGCTTCTCTAAATCTCCTTGTTTTGCACAAACACGCTTCCTTCACATTTAACTTCTGACCTCTCCCGTGAGGAGCTCCCTGCCAGTTACATGGGGCACTGTACAACCCCCGTGCTGGGGCGGTGTCCTGAAGCCCCCCGCAGCCAGCCCAGTTCCCAGCCGGCAGAGCCACCACAGAGACCCAACGCTCTGAAAAAGGACTGCAGCTCCCTCTGTACTCTGTAAGGGCTTTGCAAAAAGAAAAAGGGATAACTACCTCACTCCCCATACCACCGTGTGTATAACACTAATCTCATGGAGCAAGGGCAACAGAACTACACTTGTAATTACTTCAGACCACTGTAAGGTCTTCTACACTTTACTAACACGCCAGAAGTAACACAGTTACCAGCCTGAGCACGCCTTCCATTTGCGCAATTATCTCTCCCTCAGCAAAATAATCCACTCGCGTTAACCTGAGCATAAGCACGCTGGCACAGAGGCACTTGGCTACAGGGGAAACCTACGGAAGAGCAGAACCGGGCTCTAAACCCCCCCGTTTCCACGTGTACTGACGCACAGCGGGCTCGCAGCTCGGCGCACACCGCGCGGGCCCGCCCTAGGCCGCTGCGTCCTCTCCGAGTGGCTCCGAACAACAGCACGGCCACCCCCGCCCGGGGACGGAGCACGGCGGCCACCGCAGCCGCTCCCACATTCGCCCTCCCGGCGGGCGGGCGGGACCCGCGGGCCCGGGCCGGCGCCAGTGGAACGGCCGCTGCACGCGCGGCCCCTCGAGGCCTCCTCCCGCGCCGTCCCGGCCGCACTCACCACGTTGGTGAGGATCTCCTGGCGGCGCGGCGAGGCGCTGGCCAGCACCACCCTCTTGCTGACCAGCTTCCCCAGCACCGGGCTCAGCACCATAGCGGCGGCGGCGGCGGCCGGCACGCCTCGTTCCCCCGCTCGGCGCAGCCCGGAGCGGGCGGCGGGGCGGCCTTATAGCGGCGGCGGGGCGGGGCCGGGCCGCCCCGGGGAGCGGTGGCTGAGCGAAGGCGGCCGGGTGCCTGCAAGGCCAGAGGGCTTATCACCTTCCCTCGCTGGCTGATCAGTGTGCGGGGGGGAAATGTTCCATATGTACGCTTCGCTGCCCGCCTGTATGCAGTGTGAGCCCCTGCAGTGGGCGGTGGTGTAAAGACGGCCAGGCCTCCCCGGCTGCTGGCTGCTGGCCCCGTGAGCCTCCCAGGCCTCTGCCCCACTCCAGCTGCAGGCACAGATACAGACACGCACTTACCCTCTCCTACCCGGGTATCTATATTAAAGGGCTTCCGGGGTGACCTTCAGGCCACATGGACTCTCTGGCAGTTGGCCTGGACCTTCACATTAAATATTAGAAAGAAATTCTTTACTCAGAGGGCGGTGAGGCCCTGGCACAGCTGCCCAGAGAGCTGTGGGTGCCCCATCCCTGGAGCTGCTCAAGGCCAGGCTGGATGGGCCCTGGGCAGCCTGACCCAGTGGGTGGCAGCCCTGCCCATGGCAGGGGGTTGGGGCTGGGTGGGCTTTGAGGTCCCTTCCAACCCAAACCGTTCTGTGACTCTGTGATCTCATCTTTCATACTTTTGGAGCCCCATGAACTCAAGTGTAAGACAAGCACAATTCGCCTCCTTTGGCTGAATTCTGCTTACATGCTGCTTCTCTAATTTGCGCAAAAAAACTTTTTGAAGGTTAAATAAATAAATAAATTAAAAGAAACATAAAGAATTTCTGTAGAGTCCTTTCCACGGAAGTTCAGACGATGTCCAAAAGTGGAGGCTGCTGCAAGAATTTTTTGATGGCAATGAGATGTGACTTTTGGATTATTATTTTAAAGAGTGGTAATTATTAAATCTGTTATTCTGACAAACATATATGGCAGAGTGAATTAGTTTATTTAAAAGGCAAAAACAAGAAGCCGTTAAAATACATGCTTTCATTTCCATCTGTGTTATTTATACTGATTTCAATGCAGTGAAAAAACCCTTTGTGAACATGCTAAACATCATTAAGTAAGCTACCACAGTTGAGGGAGATTTGATAAGTAATTGTTTCTAATTGCAGCAGCCTTGCAAGAGCTGGACAAAGCAAGTGTGAGGCTGCAGTGAGCTGACCAAGGTGAAAATTGATGACACCAGCAGTTATCAGAAAGGTTTCTGTCTTGGATGACTGTGCTAGTCAAAGATTAGCTTGTCCAAGGTTGGTTATGAAACTGTTGACTTTTTCCAAAACCTGGTGTATTTTGAAAAAAAGCAAAGTGTCAGAGCTCTGAACTGTAGAGACTTTCCCTCTGTATTTTTGTTCTAAACTTCTCTGCTTCTCTGCCTATGCATTTACACTATGGCTATCACAGTAATAATTTGCAGCATGCAAAGAACACTGCTAATCAAATTCTTGTGCCAACATTTATTTACATTGCAGTAAGTGTTTGTATTTCAGCCTAAATACAAACTGAGTAACAAGTTTGAGTAACAAGTGACCAGCTGAGTCATCTGTACCAGCACAAGATCAGCTTGTCTGGGGAACAATGCATTTCCATCACAAAGAAGGTAGAGAATCCTAGGGATGTTGCTATGAAGGGAATGAACATTTCACCTTTCACAAGGCAGCTTGACTTTCCTAGGACAGCCTCATTAATTCCAAGCGCAGACTTATGTTTTTCAGGAGCCTCTTTCTGGCATTGAAACCGTTGGTGTCTTCCAGTGCATCTGCACAATTTATGAAGCAGTATATACTCTTTGCTACTGTAAGGAGAAGAACATCAGTGATTTAAAGATGGATTCAGTTTCACCAAGTCATCATCAGCTCCAGGGACTCCATTTAAAATCAACGTAATTGTATCATTCAATATTATCTGCATTGTGTTTTATCTTTTTACATACAGCTGTATTTAGCTAGCCATTTCTTCTGAACAGTACAGTTGCAGTGATTTTCACACTTCATGCAATACTGTATCTCCTTAATCTGTTACGATTGGATTACGTGTTCAACAAGACTTGTGGATTTTGACAGGGTATTCTAGGTTTTTAATAAATTCAGATTTTTACAAGCAACATAAAATGAAAGTACGAGCTGATTCTCAAATTATTTTGTCATTGTTTCTTGTGTAGTAGCAGTGAAGTTCTGTTGGAAAATCCTAAGACTTTCAAGAGCTCTTGTTCCAGACTGAGGGAGTGCTTTCAGAGTGGGTGCCTAAATCCCTTTCACGAAATTGCCAGCTCTGTGCTCTCATAGCTCAATTTTAAGAACCCATATCTATTCAGTTGTCTTCAGCTCAGGTCTAAAGACTTCTTTGTTCTCTTCCATCAAACTTTGAAGGCCTGCAATAGCTCAGTGTGCCTACACAATCACTTCACATAATTCCCCTCTTGTCTTAAGTAAAGTGGTGTTACAAGCACATTGGGACATTTTGGGGAAACCACAGGAAGTCATTAAATATTACTTTAAGTTAAATGCAGATTCTGTGCATTATATAATGCTGCTATAAATGTTTTTACAGATGCTTTGTTTGATGATGTTTATCCCACATAGTTATCAAATAACCTTATACCTTGCCTTTGAAGAAACTTCACATCTGAGGGAGTGCAATGTATCTTACACCAAAGGAGTACCAGCCCATCACTCTGGCAGCTCTCTGCCCATCTCATGGGACAACTAGAAGTAGTCAAATCAAAGATGGATGTGGCAGTGCCCAGGGGGACAATGTGGCCACTCACGAGGAGTCTTTTAACACAGAAATTGACATCCAAGCCTTGGTGAAGCATCTTTGACCAGTGTTCTTAAATAGCATCAGGAAATTCCTTCCAGGAATTTTTTTTTTAAAAAAGGATACCCGTGATTCAGAGTAGCTGCTAGCTTTTGGCCTCCACAACAGAGGTGTTGCAAGGTGGAAAAACCTAGAGCCTTGAAAAAATTGAAAAATGGAAACACAACTACATCCCAGTGAGAGGAGCACAGAATGACAGGTTGTGTCCCTTTGCTGTGCAAGAGGATGAGCTGCCAGATCCACAGCAGCAGCACGGGGCAGAAGTACAGAAGGAAAGCTTCCTTCCTTCTCATTTCCACCTGACACCAACGTGTCCTGGTTTACATGATGTAGAAGCAGCATCGCAGCTACATATACTCCCAGTGCTGTTTCCCAGCTGTTGCCACAGCAAGAGAAACTTCTGTGATCTGCAGCTTGTTTTCTCTTTCCTGTTAGCTCAAGGCTGACGGCCTCAGAGGATAAGACAGGGCAGTGCCAAGTAACCCTGCAGCCACTGGGACAGAAGGGTAAGCGTTTGCTGGCAACATCCCTATCTATTTGTGCGTTTGTGGGGCAGTGAGTTATTTCACATCCCTCGGTCTCTCTTAAGGTCACATGGCCTGCTTGTGCTGCACTGGTGGTTCCACATCTCATCTCAGCGCTGCCATCTCATTCCTGTTAATGCTTACATAAGCTCTGGAGAAAAATAAATACTCTAGCAGACTTAAAGACCACTCTTTCTGGATTGCTTATATTCAAAAAAACATACAAACAGACTAATCAAATATTTTCAGAAAATGTATGTGTACATAATATATATATTACATACACAACATGTGCACACTATGTTTGTGTATTTATATAAAACGCATGTATATGATATATCACACAAATGTACATCTGTCTAAGTATGAAAAACAAGTGGGATGTTTTTCTTAGGTCTTCCTTCTCTTCTACTTGTACAGTGTAATGATTACTGGAAAGACAACTATATAAAGGTAGCAAAACTGAATATAAAATAAAGAAAATATTTTTTGTTGTTGTTTCAGCTGGAGTCCCAGCTCTTCCAGAAAGTGGTTTCTTAACTGAGTCTCCAAGGTTCAGAGCATTTTGTGGAGTTTTTAATATGCTTGCTATGCAGTTGTCCACGAGAGGGCAGTACATTCCATCATTTTTCTATAGTTCTGTTTGCAGACTATTCACATAGCTATACCCAGCTGTAACTGGCCAGGACAGAAACCAAGCACCACAAACACTCCAAGTGCTGTTTTTAAGTATAAGGATTACTTAATATAGTTGGGTATGCATGGATGTGTGTACATCTGAGCTAAAGTTAATGTCAAGTAAGTCTAGCAGTATCTTGACATTCAATATATAAATGAGATTGGAACTATAAAGGAACATCATAAAGATACCGTTTGTAACAGGATTTAAGGTCCCACCAACAAATTTGCACGATTATATGAACAGCAGTAATTGAGACTCAAATAACTTTATCGAATATGAAGATTAAAGTGTATTATAACAAAATCTAGAGTAAGTACTGTTAGGTTAAAGGCTTTTTGTCTTCTATCTTCTTGATCTGATTGGGTGTGTCAATTAAAGAAAAGTTACCTGCTGTATTGTATCTTATTTTTTACCCCTTTAAAGTCTTGGTTTTAGCAGCAATATGTGAAACAGTTGTCTTGCTACAAATGCTCAGGTATATTGGCATTTTTGGTAGAAGTGTACGAAGTGATTTGCATTATTCATCACAGTGTGGTGAGACGCTGATGCATTCTGCATAGACTGTGGAAAGCAACGTGAAACAAGGAAAAATGTCAGCCTGCGGACAATAAGCGGGAGCTGGGAAAATAGAGCCATCAGTGTTGCATTGCTGAAACTTTTTGAAGAAGAAAAATCCATTGCACATCCCTAGAGAGTTTCAAACTGAGAAGGTTTGCATAGGTTGCATAGGTTGCACAGACTCTTTGTAGAAGTAAACATCGGGATGAGGCTTCTAGTCATTTGACTGATACATTTGCCATGTGTTTTGTGAAGCCATACGAGTTTGAGGAAGTGAGAGAGACTTGCAGACTATTTAAGCATTTGCTAAGCTCTCCAGGAATAGTTTTTCCCAGCTCATGAACCTACATGGATTTCCATCAGATGAACAAGCTCCTGTTAGAAGCATGAAGATGGCAGAATTAGAAGAAAGCCGTCAAGAAGCAGAAGGTAACAGGCCTGGCATACAAACTTTGCTTTTGTGGTGTGGATCCATGGTAACATGGAAGTCTGCTAACAGCTGGATATCTGAATGCAACCAACAGCAAATGCAGCTAACGTGTAGATTTTGGAAATAGAACAAGCAATCAAATTGAATGCTGCCAAGCACTAAGACACCTAGAGCGACACTCGATATCTACTTCTGGTCAGATGAATTGTACCTTTTGTGCCTGGCAAGCCCACACTTCCAGATACCTGAGCTCCTCTGTGAGATGTTTGCTCTGTATCTAGGTAGTGGTTTGTTTATCTGTTAATCACATTCCTTTCCTTACAGCAAGAATCTAGAGAGTTGCTGCTGCTTTCAGCTTTCACACTGGAAGGGCTCCTTGTTTCTGAAATGAAATTGGCTGTTTATGAAGAAAATTATTTACAGACATTCTCTAACTGTGGATGGTTTTCATCAGAGACAAACTTTCTGCATTTTTTTCCAAACTCTTATTTACTGTATTTCTCCCCCTAGCTTCCAGAAGCTACTTCTTCAGCCCCTGTCCCATCTCCAACGTGAGTCTGTTTATACCTCCCCAAAGTCTGCTGCCTTTTCTCCTTTGATGAGATCTTTAAGATATACGTCAGAGGAGTCAAACCTTTGAGTTTGAGTCTGAAGCACTCAATAAAACACTTCCCCATTGTTTTTTTTCCCCATCTCATCTGTATTCCAGCAACAACAATTAAGGATGTGGAAGATATTGGGAAAAGCTTCAAGGGACAGCCTTGGCAGCTCCCTGAAGGACAACGTGCACAATTTACTTTATGCATCTGAACAATTCTGGTACGACAGAGCCAGGTCATGTGGACACTGATGCAGGAACTGGGGAAAGAGAGCCATCACAGCCTCAGAGCTGAAATTTTTCACAGAAGAAAAAGCTTCTTGAAGAAGAAAGACTGTCTGCAGGACATCATAATGAGCCAAGACAGTCAAGCAGGTGGCAATTTATTTATGCTAACATCTAGAAAAGTATTCTGGTTGGCAGCTCTGAACCTTTTTAAGAGGCCTGTGAGTCTCTTCATCTGTTAACGTCTCCAACTGTTAAGACTTAAAGGAAAATATTAAAAATCAGAAAACTTGCAAGCAAGTCATGAAAGACTGAGAGTTCAATAGAAGTCCAGACTTCAGACAGGATTTTTGTCAAAGGAAGACAGGAGGCTTTTAAAAAGTTATTTCAGCTTAGTATTATCCTCTACTCTATTATGTTCTCCATAATTATATTATGAGTTTGACAAGAGAACACTTATGTGCAAATAAATAATCCAAAATGACTGTAATCCAGAAGAATATATCACGTATGAATAGCATGATTAACATTTTGCTCTCAGCAACTCCTTTTAAGGCTATGAACTGCAGCATAATTGAGGAAAGTCGGTACAAGATTTATTCCAATAATGAGTTTCTTATTTTTTTTCAGGATAGATTTAGTTGCTGGAGTACAATAACCAAGGCTTATATCCAGATCATTCTTGTGAGAGTCATTATATATCAGAACTTTCATTCTGGACACTTAACTGCAGTGTTAACTACACCTAAAAATTTTTGCTCACTCTTCCTGCTGTCTGGCAAGCATAATAGCATTTTTAGACTTTTTTCCCAACTTCTAACAATTTGTAATGTTTGACTTGCTTGCTTTCCACTTTCACTGAGCTAATGCTTCACATGATGTACTACAATACAAAGTTGTCACGACTGAGAACATGATTTTGTATGCAAAGCTGTGACTGGATTTAGCCACGTGCATCACTTCATACTTGCCAACACTGAATTTCATCCTCAAACATTCACGCTATCATACATACCTTTGGACACGTAGCATAGACCATAAATATAATCTGATGGAAGCACCAATTTGGTGGGCAGCAATGTAGGCCTCATCTTATTTCATATACTTTGAACTGAGGAAACAGACAAAAAATTACTATCTGAGTTTAGAACAATCTCTGGTCCTCTTTCACTTATCAGCATGGACACAGCCAAACAGATATTGAACTCCAAATGGAGCACAGTCTAGGGAACATTTATATCAGGGTGCCATGTCCCAAGCATCTTCACAGCCCTGATCATCTCTGCTCGACCCACACTGCCCAGGGACCAGGGCCCAATGTCCGCCTCTAGGACTCCCTCACCCAGGCCCAAGGTCTCACATCAAACCCCAGGGCCACCAACCCCTGCCCCGGCGATGCCACAGCAAGGCCAGGCTCCAGCACCCCATGCCCCTGCTCAGCCTTGGCCCCTGCTCAGCTGGGCCCAGCCGCGACCCACATCCTGGCCCAGCCTCAGCCCATCCCCATCTCCAGCAAAATGCCTGGGACTTGGGCTGCCCCGGGGCACCCAGCTGCCTGCTCCTGGCTGGGATGGTGTGATAGGACCTGCCCTGCTGGCCCCCTGGAGAAGTGCACTGAAATTAGGATATATATCTGTTTGGTGTATCTATTGGGTAAGGAGAAGAATTCCAAGCTCGCCAACATTTCATTCTAGTATTTCTGCTTTTCAGATTTAGCTGTAGGAATTGAGCATCCCATTGCCAGATTCTAATATTTGTATATAAGTTGTATTATAGAAGAACAAATGAACAAGTACACAAAGAAAAGAAAAAATTAGTCCTCAAAATGCTTGGGAAAAATATAAAACTTAAAAGATTACAGAGATTTAAAAAAAAAAAAAAAGCATATTATCAATGGAAATCTGATTCATTTTATTTCATAGCTTGATCTCCTTGCCCCATTCTAAGCTGGGAAGTAACTCACACATGACAGGCGCAAACACATCTTAAATCTTAAATCGTATCCTTTTCATGGTATGTTTGTTCATTTATTTAATATTATATACAAAAAAGTTTGGGCATGTTCAGAAGTTAAATTGTTAAACAACAAAAAAACAAACCCACCACCAACAAACAGAACAGAAGCTCAAACATCCTTATCTTCTTCTCAGTAAAATTACTGCCACAGAGGCAATCAAGTAAGTATGTCATCCAGAACTCATGTTCCCCAAACTGAAGACAATATAGACAAGAACTTCTTGATAATCTCTTAAATGGCAACCTACATTTACGTGTACATACATATATACATATAAATACATTTAAATTCACATCCACTGAACAAGGAGGGTAGCAGTCTTGACACCTTATGGTGTCCCTTGAGGACGTTTCCAGTGTCGAAGAACAGTTCATTGGGCTACTTTTGAAATAATTTCTTCTCTTCCTCTCTTAAAATATCCCTCCAAAACTTCACAGTGTGCACTGTCAGATTCAAAAGACGGTTCACTTCTCTATTCCATCCTTGAGAAACAATCCCACTAAAAAAAATAGAAATTTTGCCTAGTCTGAGCTAACTTGAGGCCAGCTGATGCATAGAAGTACCTGCATGGGGCATCCTTCTTATCACCTTTAATGGACTGTTGATAAAGGGATGAAGAGCTATGGTGAGCTGTGTGAAGCTGGAGAGAAGAACGTTTTCAGTTGGTTGTGAGCAGCTTTTCTGTGTTGCAAAAGGAGCAATTCGGTATTTTTCAAAATAACAGCAGTTGATATCCAAAGTGCAAAGCTTCTGCCTTTTCAGCTCTAGTTGATGTCAGTTGCATTAGAGACATGTTTCAGCACATTTCAGGATGCGCTCAGTGCTTGAAGTTTAGATTCAAAATCAAACAGAATGAAAATCCTTATTAGAGCTGGGAAAAGTAACAAAAATATTTGCATGTTAAGTAAAGAAAAGAGGGAAAAGGAGGGTAACTTTAGTATAACTGACAGAACAGTTTCTGCCAAAGTGAAATGCTGAAAACAGTTTTGATAGTGAGAAAGCTGGAACGCTGTGAAAGTGGATAGAAGACGGATTTGAAGAGCAAGGCAAAACCATGCACTGCTATATTAATATGCAGGTCTGCAAAACATAAATAACTGAATTTCTGCCTCATGGATATGGGACAACTTAGGAAAAACCCAGCCTGTGAGTCTTTTCAGACAGTGTGGGTAAACAGAGGCACATACCCAAACTACTGAAATTTATGTAATGTTTTTGGAAGTCCTGTGCTGTGTTTTGTACACTTTTCTTTATTAGTATTATTTCTTAGAGGGTAGAGCAGGCAACTGTGTAGGGCATCTTCAAAGAAAATGGCACTGAATGAGCTGGACTTAGACACTGCAGTCCCAAGCAAGTGAACTGTACTTTTAGTTTGTTTTTTTTTTTTACTTCAAACACCTAAAGTTATCCTCTCTTCTTTTACCTCCTTCTCCATCCAGTTTATTTAGCAAGGAAACATTACTCTCTTATCTCAGTCCTTCACCTCCTCATGGCCTTTTCCTACTCAAGTTGCGAGCTCACATTTCCAGCCAGAAGTTCTGATCTTGGCAAAAGCAGGTATTTTGGAGGATGTACTAGAGATGACGTGGTAGCTCAGAGCCCCTGACTCACACAGGCTCCTCTCTTTCAGTATATGTGGGGTGATTTGAAGCTGCAAGCCCATCTCACTGCCTGTAAGCACTTGACACACAGGCAGTAACGTGGGGTAGCTTCCATGAGACTTGATGGGAGAGTTCGGATAGATTACTTGTGGCTAGGTTTGGTCTGGTAGGCAGAAAATGTGCAGATGACTTAAAGCTAGCACTGTGAAATGCCACAGAACAATTAAGATGGCTTTTGAAAGGTAGCGCTTGGTCTGCTCACTTTTATCCTGCTTTGATAACTTGATGGTACGTTAGCAGAGGATAGGGCATGCAAATATCTCACAATTGACGTTGTGGCTCTCCAGCCTCTACAGTGATGAAATTCATAGTGATCAGTGGTGGAAAATTGGGCTTTAATCATGTCATTAAAAAAAAAATACGACAGATAGTCTGTGAGCGATGTCTTTTACCTAGCTGCAGGAGGTCAGAAATAAGTACAGCTGGCTCAAGGCAGACCAAGTATGTGGTGTCTGAACCAGCTAGCCTCGATGTTGAGGAGATTATCCTGCTCAGCACTGTTGAAGTGGCAGCATTGCAAAAGGATACCTAACAGCTTTGTCTTGCTTGTAAAGGAAAGCTTGTCTGGCTCTGTGAGGTGGTTTTGGCTCTTCCTGTCTTGAGGGCCAAAGGTACATGAAAAACTGTAAATACAATGGGAAAATCTTTGTACTTCTCTGTCCCCAGCACATATTCTGCAGCAATTGTATCTCCAAGCACACAGGCAGGTGCTGAGACGTGAGAAGAAAAACATTACAGAAAATATGCAAACAAGGTAGAGAAGGCTATTTCAGAGAGAAGTCCCAAGCACAGGACTGCACAATCAACCTGATTATATCTGCAACCTATTTCCAGGATATTTGGTATATCTCTCACTCTTAAGACTTGCTTTCGTTTTTTCTATTTGCCTGCTTGACAGAAGTACATTTCTCACATCTGCACATAGGGACATGCTTTCAGATGGCTTCAGGAAATGAAAATGTAATCCATGCAGCAGTTGAAGTGGCCTCAAATGCTCTTAGTTTTAGCTTTTCTTTCATTGTGTGAGATACTTTGTTAGATAAAATTGAAGTAAATAATATGAATCAACATAACCTTTTCAAAGGATACTGTGGTTTGATTCAGATAAACAGTTGGGTGAGTGTTGTGGTGAATTCACAGTGGCTATGTATTATGAATTAATGGTAAAATGACAAGCTATGTTTCCTCATTCTTTTATAGAAATACAAGAAAGAAATTAATACGTTAAAAAAAAAAACACAGCACGTTGCTTAGAAAAATAGCTCCCTTCCCCCAAGTCCCTCTTCAGTGTATGCTTTAACTGATAGACAGTAATATTTCACATTCATTGAGGATCTCAAGCCTGAGATCATACAACTTGAAAGTAATTCTTGTTCTAAACTTGTCCTTTGGACTAATTCCAGGCCAGTCCTTAATAACCTGTGTCGATTTTGCTTCAGTGGCTTTTTGAATAAACTCAGTTCCTTTTGTGCTTCCACTTCTTATCAGCAAATGGTTGTTTACTAAGGTAGCATACACAGTATGAGTATGGTTTGATGTCCGTCACTGGAGAAAGTTATTTTGGGGGCAGCCATTCAAAAAGAGACGTTTTCTGGCTCTGCTTACAGAACTCACAGGTGCCTTCCTGCTGGGGAAGTCTAAGGCTAGAAAACACTTTCCTGCCTTTGCAAATAAATCTTTACTCCCTCTAGCCCATCCGTATGTCCACTTGACATTGACCTGGCTGACATGGTCCTGCCAGAAAATAGGCTTTCTCTTCTGGTTTCCAAGCTGTCACTGAGTGGTACTTTAGGGCGAAACACTTGCATGAATTTCTGGTAAAATTCTTTAGATGCAAAATAGTAAATGAAGGGATCTATGCAGTTGTTCAGGCAGCTGAGGCACAAGGTGAACTTGTAGGCAGGGTACAAACTCTTGTCATAAAACAGACGGACAATCATATGCGCAAGTAGGATAAAATTATTGGGGGCAAAGCAAGTGACGAACACCAAAAGGACAATTATTGCCAGGTATATGGATCTAGTCTTCTGCCTGTTACCATATCTGCTTGATGTCTGGATAAGCTTCCGAATGGTGCCAATGTAGCATCCAACTGTTACAATGAAAGGAATCAGGAAGAGCACGACAAATAGAGTGAGGAGAAAGGCTACCCAGGCTGCGAAGTTGGGCAGCATATCCCATTTGAGGACGTCAAAGCAGGTTATAATCCCCAGTTCTTTTACTTCATAGGTCAGATCTGTGCTTTCCAGTGGGTAGAAAGCTAGCCCCAGGAAAATCCACATTATGACACAGGCACCCAGGGCATATCTTTTTCTCCTCCACTTGATCAACTTCATGGGATATACCACACCCATGTACCGCTCGATGCTGATACAGGTCATAGTCAGTATGGAAGAATACATGTTGGAGTAGAACATAACAGTCACCAGGCTGCAAGAAATCTTGCCAAAGGTCCAGTGATTCCTCTGGATGTGATAAGAAATTTGAAAGGGAAAACAGCAGGCCAGCATGAGATCCGTGATGCTTAGGTTGATCATGAAGATAACAGAAGGTGTTTTGGGTTTGATGTGCCAGCAGAGCACCCAAAGGGAAAACAAGTTGCCAGGGATACTGATGATAGCCACCAATGTATACACCACTGGGAGAGTGATGGAGATAGCTTTATTTTGAAGCATTGCAAGCGTTTCATCGTCCAGGTGGGATCCGTTTTTAACCATTATTCACCAGGGCAGTCTTGATCTCTATAAAGTAGCTTGATCATATCATGAACACTTGGCTTCAAAATCTAGAGGACAAATGTCAAGAAAGAGAAGCAATATGTCAAAACAGAAATTGCAAACATACTTCTTACACAAATTATATGATAATTTTTAAAAGCTCAGTGTTGTTTGACATTATTTCTGAATGAACTGAATGAATTAAGATTATCTCCTGCAAACTGCCTCTTCTCTCCAAATTATTGCAGTGCTTTATGTGTCTCATTTTTTCCTAGCTCTGAACAGCTACTTCTTCCCCGCTGAGTGGCTTTCTGATAGTTTTGCAGTGGGTATGTGGTAATGGTATTACCACTGTTTGTGGTAATGGTATTACCATTACCACACCTTATTGTTATGTTATTGTGACACAAAGAAAATCACATCAAAAACTGAAATTAAATCGATGTCTGCATGAGAACACTATGCCCTAAGTATCCCAGGAGCTAAATCCTATGTACTCTGGATGTCAAGATGTTTCTCTTTTGCAACACTGAATATTTTCTGAGTGATGTTTTTTTGTTTATTTTTTTGTTTTTGACCAATTAAACAGTGATCCATTCCAAGAAAATGCTAGGTTTTTTTTAACTGGGGAAAGGAGAACATGCAGGTATTTTTGGTATACCCATGATACAAACTGTATATAAGAAAAAGGCCATAATAATCAAGAGCTGGGGCAGAGCATGTGTTTTACAGGCTGGAGGAAACAGGCTAACGAAGTCACACACCTTCTTCAAACAAAACGAACAGATATTGCGTTTCAATTTCTGCAAGATGTAAGTTTAAAAATGTCCTGTTTGCAAGTGTCTTATTGGCATCACCTGTAATTCTGCAAAAGGAGTTGCAATTTTGCACTGTGCAAAACAAAACTGTGTTTTCACTGTCTGGCCTATATAAACCTTTATTGGCAGATGCAAGTAGGTTATGGTTTAGCTTATTAATTTTACACAGTGCAGCAGCATTTTGCAGCTGCAGACAGGAACTCATGCCTCAAAGTACTAGATGCATGCAGATAGCACAGGGATGCAATTTAACGAAAGAAAGGGTCAAAAAAGCAGAGAAATAGCAATGAATGGTGTGAAAGGCAGGTGGTCAATGAACAGCAAGTTCTGCAAAGAGCGGGCCTATGGAGACCTGAACAGGATTCCAGGCCAAGCTGTCTGATAACTTTGGGCACATCTATGCTGTCTAGTAAAGAGGGCCAGTGAGTAGTACAAGCACATCCCTTTATTTGTGGATTCTGATAATCTCCACTGTTTAATTCAAATATCTCTTTCCAAAACACAACTGCTACGAGAGAGGTTGGTTTCAAAGACACATAGGTATTAATCAAATGATGTCACTTAACCTCAGATCTAGTTAAATAAGATCTTTAATTTAACTGGGTCATCTTAACCACGGAGCAGTGTGACAGGTCTGTCCCCTGGAGCGGTGGCCAGCCTTCAGTGCTGCTACTAGTAACAGCCATTCTGCCACAACCTGTGATTTCTGACTGAAGCTCTCATTGGTTAACTTCCTAGCCCTTTCACAAAATAATTGTTGATGATTCTTGAGACCCTGCAAAGATGAAGTTGCTACTAAAGGCTATAGTGCATTAAAGAAATATTCAACTCTAAAAATAAACAGTGCAATCGAGAGAAGAAAAAAGCACAGCTGCAAAAGTAGAAATCTCAGTGTGGGCCTATTTCTCATGTTTCTTGATCTGATCAATAAGACACAGTGCTTCAAATGTCAGATAAAAATATTCAGAAATAGTGAGAGTCAGTATCAAACAGGTAATGTTAAATAAAGTTGCCAGTCTTTCAGGAGTTTCTAGCTGAGCTGTTGGAAGCCTGGAAAAGGGCACAAGAAAATAGGAATTGCAAAGAAGTCAGAGATGTGTTCTGAATATATCATGCACATGACACAGTACACGTGAGCACAACAGCAAAAAATACTTTGCATTAAATCCATTGCAGATGAAATTCTGTTCTTGTCAGTGCAGTTACACCAAGAACGAAACCAACTCTTTGGTTTTCAGGGGAACTTGCAAAGTCATTGAAAAGGCAGAACTGTCAGTAAAACATGTTTAGGTATCTCTTGAATAGGAGTTGTAAGGCTCTGGGCTTTGTGGTTAGGTGCCTACCAGAGCTCTCCAAAGAGGATGGATCCCCTTGTCGTGGTTATCTGTAAGGAAAATGTCCATCACAAGGAATGACAGTTCTCTAGTGCCTTCTGCAGGGAAGGTGGGGGCACACAGAGTATGCAAGACTTGCAAGTTGTTCATGACAGTGAATCACTTCCTAGGGAAATGTGGAGTACAGAAAGTCATCGCTCCATCTTTGCTTTTGCTTTTGCCAAGTCTTTCTAGGTCTCTAACCCCGAATTTCTTGCTTATGAAGCCTGGGCCAGCAGCAATTCCTGCTCTGAGTCACCATTACTTTTGATGCTTTGCCTTTTACACAAATGGACAGATTGAGCTGCTGGACTCACAACATAGCACTTCAATATATTTTAGCTTTCCCATTATTGTGTCTATTTTGGTTTAGTTAGCATTGTGTCTGTATTTCCATCTTGTTCGGGATAATATTAAATCCTTTCCCCACTGCAACCACAGTCTCTGTTTGTCATTTGTGGTTTTAGTTGAAAATGTCATAAATAAAACAAGAAAGTAATTTTTATAAGCATTAGAATTAGATTCCCCTTACATTTATGAGCTGCTTCCTTGCAATTCCAGGCTTCCAGCACAATTTAATGTAGTGGAGCTTGCATGATTCACTGCAAGAGAAACTTTCCTGCAGAATAATTTAAAAACATCAGAATTCAGCTGTGGTTTCAAAACTGTAAAATACGTTCTGTTACATAAATATCCTGCAATGAAGACATTGTTTTACTTTTATTTTGGCAACGTCCATGTCTGAACTATGACAAATGAAGATAAAGGTAGTCTAAAAGTAATACTTGATATGGATTCTTTAAATGAGAAAGTCCAGTCCTATTGCCATTTACACTAGTCTTAGAGATTTTGCCATAGAGAGAGAAATGTTATGAAATGTCTCACTTCTGAAACATTTAGTGGACAGGTGTATTTCAGTTCAATGTTAGGTACTAAGAGCACGTACATCCTCTAGTCTGTAGAGTATCCCTCGCTGAGTTCAGAGTTCATATTTTTGCTCCTCTTCATTCTCTCACACTTGGGGCACTCTACACAGAAAGCTCACTTTGGAATTTCAGTAACAGCAGATTTTCTACTGAGCTGTAACCATAAGAAATGGTGAAGGCTGCTTAGTGCTGATTTTGACAGGGATAGTAATTTCTTTCCCTTCAGTGGTCAAAAGATGGCAAATAAAACAGTAAAAGGTATACTGAAAATCAAAGAATAAAAAAGCAGAAGAGAAGAGGACCATCTTATTTCTTTGTCATGGAAGAGTAACAACAGAGATGTGTCTACTTTCTTTTTTGGAGACTACTAAATAAAACTGATGTATTTCCTTTCTCACATTTACTCTTTTTCTGTTATCAGTGTCAAGTGCACCTGTGAGAAAGACTGAAAAGCCTGTGAGCTGACTGAAAAACAGATTTACTGTTTTATAAAAAGTTTTGTGATTTGAGATGCAAAAATGAATTTCAAAACATGCCATGCAGCAGAAAGCCTTCCAAAGCTGATTCTTTTTCATTATTTTTGTTCACTACCTGCTAAAGTGCTATTGTGTAGAATATAAAGGTCTTATTTCCAGAATCCTTTGATATCTTTGTACTTTTAGAAAGACTCTATTCCAGCTGAAGAATATAGGACAACTTGATTCAGACTACAGAAAAACAAACAAGTGAGCAAACAAACAAACCTGAAATGCTGAACTCAGTTGCAAACATATTCAGAATGAAAATAGAAGCACAGATTTTATTATAAGCAGTCAAGGAAGTCATATTAACAGCTTCTAATCAAAGAAAATGTGACTAAAAATTTTGTTTTGTATTTTATTTATCACGAGAGTGCATTTTTGGCAAAAAAAAGCTGAAAAATTTTACTTGCTCTGCTTATGACTTAAAAAGCAGTAATGAAAGCTAAAGCGTTAGGATAGTTTATTTCTCACTGAATTTAGCTCACAGTGGTGAAAACTTAGGAATCCTCTACATTCAGTATTCTTCCAGGGGATTCAACCTCTCCTGGACTGTCTGAGTTGCTGGCAAGTTAACAGAATATTAGATCACTGTAGAAAACACTCTTAATTTCCTTTGTACACTGAGTATGAAGAGAAGAAAGAGCGAGGAAGGCAAAGGGATAACATCTTGTGTTGTGAGAAAAGTGTCAGACACTTTGATACTTAGATAGATAAAAGGGTTTTAATATGAGGAACAGTAAGAAGTACCCTTTTTTAACACCTCTCAGTTATTGCTCCCCACGCATCGTTGATATGGTTCAGAGAAACACTTCTGTAAATGTTCATGTTCACCCAGATGAGGAATGTCAATGAGCACATCGCTGACCATGCTCCCATAGCTGAGCGTGGGCTTTGCAGAAAGAGGCCAAAGGCTTTCACTGGATGTTCTTTCTCAAAATAAACTTCTGTGGAAATTTTAACTTTTTAATGTTACATCTCTACAAGTCAAAGGTTTGTTCACTCAGTCAAGATCTGAACCTCAGTCTTCTAAGAAACTTCTTTAAATTGGGCCTTCTTTGTTGTTCTTGCTGAGCTTTTATGTTTCTGTTTTGTTCTGAGTATCATCCTTGCAAAGACCACCAAATGCTGCCAAGTCTGTAGCTACATTATCACAAAGGCATTGCATCACACTTTAAGTCTTTAACTTATGTTCTTTTAAAAGCAAATACTTTCGGGAAATGAGCACGTTTGTGCACTTGTGTATGCAAGTACTGATTTGTATTTCCGAGAAAACAAAACTGAAGACATCTAACTAGCTGTAAAATTCCTGACCTTCTATGTCATTTAGCTTAGGACAAATAAAACTTTTCATTTTTCACAGATTATTCAAATAAAATGCATAAGACAAGTATATACGTGCCTTCACTGCAAAAGATGATGTATTTTTACACCGAAAGAGTGACTTTAGAATTTCTGTGTTGATCAAAAACTCTTGCAGAGACAAATTTCAGTCTTTGGTTGGGTACACTCAGTCAAAGGAAGCCCTTTGGTGGTTGTGGGTCTGACCTCAAATAGTTAGGGCAGGGCAAAACACAAGTGTCTCCTCTCCACAAGGATTTCACATTGAGAGGTGAAAAACCCTCTCTTTTTAAGTGAAAAAATGTAGAAACATTACCAGTTTTAATGTAGTGGAAGAGTTGAGCTTGTCAGCTGTATCAGTCTAGATGAAAGCAGCTTTATTCAAAACTGAAGAAAAGTAACCCTATCGCTTCTCCTACCACTCTTCTGAAGGTGAGTGCATCTCTGCTCCAGCCTGACGGACTGCAAGCAGGCAGCTCCCATGGTTGAACAAAGAAGTCTCATCAAGTGTGAAATCTAAATATACAGGTGAGAGACAGAGAAACATCACAAGAAAATACTGTTCTGATTCTTCAGAACTAGCTAAGCAGCAGATTTAACTGTACATGCCTACATTTCCTGTGTCTGTCCTGGATCATGCATTTTTAATGACAGTTGAATATTATTGCACTTGAACTTTCATCTTTTCTATCAGTAACTTAAAAATTTAGGATTCTGTGCTGATATTAAAAATGTTCAGCATATTTTTGATAACAGTTTGCATATATACAGCCGGTATTTTCATAGAATCATAGAATCGTAGAAACACAAGGTTGGAAAGGACCTACAAGATCTAGTGCAACCATATTTTCCATGTTAATAACCCTATTCAGAGTGAACCTAGTCAATGCCATCTTTTAAAAATTCGTGTCTGCAGTAGTCAGGTTTATGGAAACACTAAGGCTGTGGGACAGTCCTGTTCAATGCCTCTCAGCATACGAAGCTTGAGTCTATGACTCTTAAGTGCTGCCAAGAGGCTGGTTGCATTGCAAGACAAAGCAATTTGCAGTTTGTAGGCAGCTTTCAAAAATGCTGTGAGCAGTCTTGGGTCAATTGAAACCCAATCTGTGTAACTGTACTGATCGATTTTCTCGGCTGGTCTAAATTTCAATCAGAGTAAGCATTCTAAAGTGGATTTAAAGGGTGCTGGTTATTGGGCTAATAGCTAGAATATAATCTATATGTTAGTCTTTCCTCCATACACAGACTTTGTAAGCTTAATTTTTTTTTTTAAGCCTGATATTTTAAGAAGTGTTAGCAAAAGTAAGAATTTTAAGAATTCAGCATAACAGCCCATGAATTCATTCCCGCTGGACTCACACTTCTCTTTGGTCACTGTCCATGCGCGTGCTCTTATTTCTCAACAGCACAAGGTAACTTGCTTCGTGGTGAAATAATGCTATCTCACACTAATCACAGAGCAATAACATGCATGCGAGCACTTAGTGAAAAACTGCTGATGCCTGGCAGGGAACCTCGACTTCATGCAACCACAGTTTTTGTCAGATGGCTACCCAGGGTGCATGGCAGTGGATGGCCAGTTTGGAAAAAAACTCACCCCGATAGATATCCTGGCCAGCATGGAGTTACCTTGTGCCAGAGGGCTCTCCTGCTGGTAGCTTGCCCCTAAAGTATCATTAAACAATATTGAGTTACAGCAAAATAGTGATGTTTTTATAAACTTTGACCTCAAAAAAGTGCCAGATCAAGTCTAAATTTAAATAATACATAAACTGATTTCTTTTATTACTTTGCATCTTTAAAATATTGTCTATGTCCAGGACTGACGTATAGCTTCCATCTGCAATTACTTCCCACTACAAGTAATTGCCTCACACAGTCATTGTGAAACTCAGAGGGTAAGGCATAGATGACCATTTGCCTTCTGACTTCAAATGCTGGGAAAAGAATAAATATTTTCCTGACAGAGGCTGTTTGTAATAGACAATATGACATATTTCCGACAGAAAATCCATTGGTCTTTAGAAAACTTTATAGGCTTATTTCCAATATATGGTAAGGTTGGCATTTTACAGCAAATATACGTAGATCTCTGAAAGTAATGCCTCCTATTTATTTCCATGGAAACTACAACAGATACGAAGAGCATAATAACACTCTTTGATAGAGCAAATTCTCAGCTCCAAAACCCTATTTTTGAACATAGGCACCACCATTAGCCAATTTGCACGGATGAGCTGATCAAAAAGCATGTTCTTTTCATGGCTTGACAGCTTTGCGTCGCCATGTAGAAGGTGGCTTGTCTTTCATGCTGCTGTCACCACTGCTAAAACGCACCACCACTGCCTCACTGTGCTCACATCCACTGTTTGATCTCCATAAACATTCAGCAAGCGTCAATGAATGTCACTGGGTGCCATTTTTTCTGCATGGAGGAACTAAATGCCACACCTTTGCTTCATTCGCACTCCCACGTTAGATGCCATTGTGTCAGACTGCCCTTCTGCTGCCATCTGTCGCACGGCAACAAAAGAGAATGGAATATTGGTGGGAAATTTCAATCTCTACTGCCATCCCACCAACGTCCACTTCTGACATTGTGGGTCAACAGAATAAAATAGGAGGCATTACTTTCGGAGAAGCCCTTGTATATATTTTCAAATTTCTATCTTCTCATCTCTCTCTTCTTTGAAACGCTTTTTGAATGTTTCCTCTCCTGTTCAGTCCACAAAGGAATTGAGGTAGAGCAGTATGCGTGTTTTTGAAGATAATCTTTAGAGATTAAAAAGAAAACACACACTAGAAAAAAACAGCACAACCCACTGCTTTCTCTTGCAGTTGCATTAAATACATGAGAGTCTGTAGCTGTTGATCAGTTTAACATACCCTGGAGTCCAGAAACAGGTTACTCAACCACATTATGCAAGCGTAGCTGAAAGGATAATTTGGCACGATGTCTGGGATATATTTTTTAGAATAGAACATAGTGTAATTCTAGTATTAATGTAAGGTATTCTGTCCAGAAGTTGGAAACAAACTTGTTATTGAAATCTCACAAACAACTAACTACATGAGCAGACAGACTGCATGACCTAGTTTTAAAAGGAGTATTGCATGTGTACACAAAGCAAAAAGGGAGCACCAACAGAAAGCTTTTTTTTTTTTCCTTCCCCGACTTACCACTTTTTCTTGACTTCTCAATTTGATACCACTTAGAGGTGTGACTGGTAACACACAAGAAGTGTATTTTTTTCCATTTTATATTCTCCACTTCAGCAGGTTGGAGCTAGATGATCTTTAATGTCCCTTCCAACCCAAACCATTCCATGACTGGATAATTTCTAACAGAAGCTCTTGTTCTTGTTCAGTTTCTTTCTAACTACTTGTGCTGCCACACTAATACAGGAATAGCACTCTGAAACCACATCTGCTATCATTGTGTTCTCTTAAAGTCCTCGAATGCAGGTGAGACCGTGGGTCAAAGTTGAAATCTTTTCAGCTGAACTAAGCTGCCAGTGTTGTTCTAGTCAGATTTTGGTCTCCATCTCAAATCCTCACTGCACTTAGGTAACTTAGGTGCACAAATAAGATAAAAATTGTATTCTAGCCTTGTCTAACATACCCTTCCTGCATTGAGATGTATAAAGTAGCCTAATGTTAAGATCTATACTAAGATATATGCCGGTATATAATTATGTGTAAGTTTTATATGAAATGATATCAGGAGGGAGTTGATCATTAAATTCTGTAGCTAATTTGGAGGCAGAGAAGGGATGACTAGACTGTGTTCTCATCAACAGGCAGTACACAGTGCAACAGCTTGTTGTTGGCTTTACCTGAGTTCCCCTTTACCGGTAGTAAAATGCCCTGAGATATCTGGTTCGTAGTTGCCATGTGAAGCATTACTAAAATTTTGCAATATGGAGAGAAAAAATAATTAAGATGAAAATGCTCTGCTTTGAAGAGTGTTATTCACTGACCTGTGTACAAAAAATTAGTGTATTAACTAATTTTTATGATCCTGGCATTTAGCCCTGATGTGATAGAGCTAATTGCAGATATTCAATTTGTAAACAGGTGGCACAGGTTAAAACATCACCCAATAAAAAAGAGGGAAATCCTAGCACATAGATTGCTGATCATTTGCTTTATAGATATTTCAGTTTGTGTGAAAACTGTGTGTTGGAGATGAAAATGCTGAAATTCATGGGATATCTAAAGAAAAACTCTAAGGTAGTTTTGAAGACAAGTATGATTATGATCCATTAAGACATTAACAGCAATAGAGCAGTAGGAGATGGATCTTTGGAAGCAAAATGTGAGTTACCAGAACCCCTAGAGACCTCTAAGTGACATGCTTTGAAATATTACTGCATTCCTGGAGTGTCAATGTATGGCTGGAAATTGATGCATAGGAAAATGATACAAATGTGCTAAGAATAAAGGGAAAGTTTGGCATACTTGGAGTCTACATAGGGAAAACAGTTCAACCTAAACCAAAACAGGCAAGGCTTCCATTGCTAAAAGCTGAGGTTGCAGTTTTTAAACTGAAGACTAAAGAAAGCCAACTGGCACAGAAAAGCATATGGTTCAGGATAACACATACTTTGGGGGTGGGAATGTTGTTAAATCCTCAGTATTCTTAAACGACAGGAAAGATATTAATAAAATCCAGGAAGGAACCCAACAAACAGCTTCTACAGCGTTTGAAGCAGATGACGTAAAACAGCCAGAATGAACCCAACATATTTGCATCCCCACAGATATGCAAAGAGTCTAAAAATGCTGGGGATGATTGCTCTGTTCTGTAGCTGGGAATCTGACCTCATTTAGCTATCAGAGAAGTCTGATGGAAGGAGCTAACCACTGAAAACTGTATGGCCAGGACACTGTCACAGCACTGACAGAATAGGCTGTCCTATTGAAGGATTAGCACAATTGTATTGCAGGAAGCTGTGTGTCACATCCAACGAACAATGCAGCTGCATCAACAAATGATGCAGAGTTTCATGGAGTGAAATACCTAAATAGGAAGAATATAATGTCAGTACTGTACCATCAATCACATAATGAGGATGGTGAATGTGGCCACAGTGTGCCCAGGATAGAAAGATGGCTGCGAGAGCAAAAACTACGGAAATAACAAAACCCTTCAGTTGCCACTGAAATGACTGGGCAAATGTGCTGACATGTGATCCTTGTATGCACCAGCAGAGGGGAGAACTCCAAAATGGAGGAGCAGCAGCTTCTCTCATCATCCTGAGCCTCCTCAGCAGCAAGAGCCCTAACCTGGGATCAGAATCATCCCCTGCTGTGCCAGGGCCATCTGCTGCTGCTGGTCACCTGGCCAGAGCCGGCTGCCAGGCTTTGTCCACGGGGTGATGGCATGTGGCCTACTCGCTATGAGCCAGGCCTGAGCCAGCCGCTGCACCATGCCCAGGACTCAGTGCGGAGGGTTGAAATAGCACAGCCCAAACCTGCACCAGGCAGCATCGCTGTCAGATAGTGGTGCAGAGAGTCATGTTCTGGTGACCAAAAGCACTCCCTGGAGCTGATTAATTTATTAGTACTGATATAACATGAAAATACAGCTTGCTGTCTCCAAGGAAATGCAGAATACATGGAAATAACTGATGAGAAACGAGACTTATTAGAAGAAAACTGCAAGCTTGAAACCTGAACTCTCGTGAGGGCTTCCCTATTGAAAGGTTTTGGTTCCCTTTTTCTGTTGTGCCTCTGTTGTAGAAGCATAAGTCTCAAAGGAGAATTGGTCCTGGCAAAACCCTCACTAGTGCTTTGGCAGTGGCTGAAACCTGGTCCCAGCCTTCTTGGCAGCCTACTTCTCTTCTGAAATTCCGAGGATGCACTCCGCTTTGTGGGAGCAGAGATGGGACTGAACCAATAAAACACAGTCTGCTCTCCTGCCCACTGCAGTTGCTTGCAGGGAGACGAGCACCAAAATCTTCTCTGCTTCACTTTCTGAGAAAAGTGGAGGTTGTTTAATTTTTGTTACGACTTCATTCCCATCTCTCTTTGGGACCATGCTTGTGCAAGTGGTTCATGCTTGCTCACGAGAAGTTGAGGGTAGCGGGACCAGCCCAGAGTTTTCCCACAGAGCTGCCCAGCCCTGCTGAAATTACTCAGGGCAATGTTTCTCCACGTGGCAGCAGGCACGTGGTGGAGCGGCCTGGTGGGGCGTGTGAGATGGAGTCACAGGTGCCCGTGATAGCCACTAAGCATCGCCGCTCACAAAGCTTTTACTGTGGTTTCGTAGGCAGACGATGGAAAAAGCCAGTGTTCTGAAAGTCATTCAGGGAACAGAATGGGTCCAGCTCCCTTTTATTTTAAATATCTCAGCAAGATTCTTATATAAAAATATAAAGGCAAGATAAATTCCAGGACAGAGGCTTTAGTTTCCTTATTTTTTTCCTGTGTGTGTTTCTATCTCTTGCTCTGCCTTACTGTCATAAACTCACTTATACAGAAAGGAAGAAATGGAAAGCAAAGTTATAAGCTTTAAAATAGATGGATTTTCTTGTTTAGTAAAGGCTGTGAATTATATACTCATAAAAGAACCTGCAAAGGGAAAGTAAATGCTTGCAGCCCCTTCTAGCACCATCCATCCGGCCATGCAGGTGAGCATAGCCATAGTGCTCAAACATCTCAGATAGCAAAGATAAAAGTGCAGTGATAAAATATTTTTCATCACGTGATGTGGGGAAAGTTTCCTACAAGTTAGGACATGCTGCTTAGTGCAGGTTCCTCTTTCAATTCTCTGAAACTCTTTTTTAAAAAAATACAAAAAATAACAAACACAGAAAACTGAATTTCAAAAGCGGTTTCCTCAGTTCAAAACCACCCACCACTCCTGCGCCATCTCTTTAGATGTTACCACTAAGACAGTCTATAAGGTACACATGAAAGTTATTTGCATACAGACTGATAGCTTTTAGAGCATTCTGCTACACAGTGTTATAAACTACACTATGCAAAAACATGGTTTGTGATACAGAAAAACATGGTTTGTCTGATTATTTAACATCGAAGAAAACTATCATTTTTTGCCAAGACTAATAGAAAGAGAAGACACCTAGAAATTCATCAGATAAATCATATCCTTTCTTTTTAAAGGTTATTCAGTCACAACAGGAAATATTTTGAAATGGTCATGCTAATCACAAGACAGACTACTTTTTAGGCTGAGCATGTGTTTATACGAGTCTCCTATTTTTAGGTCTTATCACATGCCAACTCCGTGCCATTGCTGTTTGTATTCTAATTGTAAATGAAATAACAACTTCTACAGTCTTCAAGAATAATAGGATCACAATTCAATCTTGCCTCGTTCTTACTTCCTATGCTCAAACACATAGTATGATAGAAACAGAGTGAAAACTAGCTATTTAAAATTTAATTAAAGGTGGGATTTTCTTTGTCTTACAATTATTGCCTTTTTTGCTTGCTTCTTTAAATATGTGCAGCAATCTTATTCATTCAAAACAATAATTGGAAAAGATGCTAATTTTGGCCTAAGTCCTTGTAAAGAACTAGACATCCAAATATCTTTGAGGAAACAGTTCTTGGCAGTAGCACTCCTGACTGGTTTCCACACGTCTTTCAGCAAAAACAAAAGAAGAATCTTTTGTCCTCTTGCCAAAACTGCCTATGGAAAACTAACAATGACATTTTGACAAGGAGATCACTATGTCAGTGACCTCTCTGTAATGGCTCAGTAACCAATACGCTGTGACAAGATATTGCAGCAAGGATCCAACTCATTGAGCACTTCTGTGTAAATGGATGGCTCTGGCCTTCCAAGAGCACTTCCAGGGTTAAGTGCTGGGATGCAATGGGCTGAGGCCAATACCCATAATGAGCTTCCTCATTGTTACTCATGCAGAAAGCCATGTCAGTAAGGAGATGAAAATGTTGATTTCTTCACTTTATAAAAATATCTCCTTGGAATAGCAAGAGATAGGTACTTGAGGATGCTAATCAAATTGTCTTGAATTTGAGTGCTATCTCTTTCACTTACTTGACGCCTTTTAACAAATCACTTTCTTCCTTTGAATTCATTTTTCTTTTTCTTTCTTTCTTTCTTTCTTTCTTTCTTTCTTTCTTTCTTTCTTTCTTTCTTTCTTTTTCTTAAAATGAAAATATTGCTTACATTAGGTTTCCTTAGATACCTCAGTAATGATGGTTTGAGAACTATTACTGCCATGATTTGTAAATGGTCTAAGTACTAGAAAGAGAACAGCTGGCTTTTGAAGTTGCCAGCACAGCACCTGCTTTTATTAGAAGCAATCTGTGAAAATCATGCTTACTTGCTTACTCTAAGATGAAAATTGCTGCTGTAATACACTACCTATTTACTCTAGAATATTTTTCATTATTTTCTAGACTGGGTCCATTTTGTTTTCGAACAAGGCACCAAGATCTCTGACACTATAATGTCTGAAAACCTTTCAGTGACTTACTAAAACAATGCAGTAAGCTTGTTGAAATCAAAAGTGATGACAGAAGTGTCTTGGCTGACAGTGAGTTTTTGAGATTTTTTCAAATTTAGCATTTTCTTAAATTGTGTTACCCAAATAACGAGATATCCCAAATCGATTATTAAAATAAAAAAAATCTTGCTTAATAAGTAGTGTTTTTCTTCTGCCCAAATTATAATAATGCAATAACATCCTAAGGGGAAAATTATTTGCAAGGTGCAGTAGAATTTTCTGATTCTCATAGGAATTACTATCTGCTATTACAAAAGACAAGGTATGACTTCGTACACTGAATTTCTAACGTCTTATTTTTTTTCACACAAGTCAAGCTCAAGAAAGTCACAGTACCCCAAATTTCAACCAAAAACTAGTTAAAAGACTTTCTTTAGAAACTGGGTGTAAAAAGAGATTGTGGTTAGTTTTGCTCAATCACAAAGACAGAAAGAGACACAGGAAAGCAACAAGTATCAAGAGGCAGTTAATACAAAATCCACAGAAAGAGATTAGAACACATACCATCCACACCTCCTATACCCAAAATTGTAGAAACATAGGTAGACAGAGGCACCTGCCTACCTAGGAGTCCCCAAGGCTCCAGCTGAGATGTCTCGTACCTTGTCAACTCACAATCAATCATTTTAGAATGAGATCCAGAAAATCCGAACACTAAGCAGCAACCAAACTAGACAACAGGAAGCATCTTGGTCCCTGAGAAACCTGCAGCTTTCAACACTTAGCTAAAGGTTTCAAGGAGGCTTCCAGCTACAATCGTATATTACAATCAACATTTCTACCGAAGCAAGATGTTTGCATCAGTTTTATTTCATAAAAAAAATTGAAGAATTGGAAACAGAAACTACAGTACTGTCCATACTCCTAAAATACGGAATCTTCTCAATTGGGAGATATGAATTTATTTCTCTCTTCAGATAGATGAAGTTTGAATCTACACCTCCAATGATACAGTAAGATTTTGTTAGTCACTTCATATAAAATGTACAAATTGGGATGTCTTCTCCTTTTAGGTACTAAACAAAATACTACAGATTTCCTTTCTCACCCATTTAGTTATACCCCAGTTGCATCACACAAACTGGAACAAATTCTGCTTCAGGAGTAAAGATATATTGTCAAAAAATAACTTTAGCATGATGGCCAATGTATTTATGCAGAAATGTTCGGTTCTGATCAGATTAGGATCAGAGGTATCCTCTGATATATATGAAAGGTAAACATCTCTAGTTTGTAGAGAGTACTCTAAGCATCAATGAGATTAAAGTGTACATGGCATCACCACCTTCTGGCTGTAGGATTTACAGGGGTTTAGTCCAGTAAGTCTCCAGTAAGTAATTAGACTATTTGTAGCATATTGGGTTCTCAGAATGATACAGCTCAAGAAACAGCCTTTCTCACTCCACAGCTGTAGATAATTTCAGACTTTCATTCTAAGCTAAGTATTACATGTTTCTGAGCACTTAGGGATTGGGCATTACAGTTTTGATACTGTGCACCCTTAGCAAAAGTTAAGCAGTTAAGACCTCAGTCTTGAGTTTTAGCACTTGCAGTGACAACAGCATTTAGGCTTCTACAGCCTTTTTTTTTTTTTTTTTTAAATGCCAGTATTAAGGCTAGAGTTTGGAAATTTAGCCTGTAAAGAAATCTCATCTAGTGTGAGGCTGGAGTGAATGCCAACAAGTAGTTTAGGCATATGAATTTGCAGAGGTCTGACTACTGGGCACGCAACATGAGTCACAAATGCCCATCTCTACCTTCTGAGATTGTTCCTCCTCTGCAGAGGAATCTCCTTGGCTTGTGCACCTAATTCACTTCTTGATGAGCATAACATTGCAAACCAGTCCTATGCTGGATGGATTGCCAGCTCTTAAAGGTACTTGCCTTTCCAAGTTTTGAAGAAGTCCCAATGTCTTTTCTCTAGGTCAAAATTTACCACAGGTATTCCATACTGTAATCCCACTCAGTCAGCTAACCAGTCCTCCAGTGTCTTGGTATGTCCTCAGAAATGTTACCCTTTCAGTTGTGAAACTCTTTGAGAATCACGGGATAGTTAAGATTGGAAGGAACCTCAAGGTCCATCTGCTCCAACACTGCTGCTTAATCTGGATCACCCAGAGCAGTGTGCCCAGGCCCATGGCCAGATGGCCACTGACTATCTCCAAGGAGGGAGACCCCAAAGCCTCTCTGGGCAACTTGTTCTGTTGCTCCATAGCACAGTCACAAGAAAGTGAGAAAGGCTTTCAGCAGAGAAAAAAGTTGCCTGGCTCAATTCTACATCTTTGTAGCATTTTCCCAGACAGAGCATTCAAGAGGATATAAGGATAAAAGAGATTTGTTGGAGTGGGAGAAGGTAAGTCTGGCAGGTGATTGTGGTGCCTTTACTCCCAATCACTAGGCTGAGTGCTTGTGTTTCTTTCCCTCCTGACAGGCAGGAGTGAAGCAGGACTGTTCCTTGTTGCATGAGCATGCCGGATTTCTTCACTGGATTTCTTCAGTGCCAGGGTAGCAAATCTTGGCTCACAGGGGTACAGGTATGCATGTACCTCTCTTGCTGAGGTTTTTTATGTACACCTCCTTGCATCTGGCTACTGCAATTACTAAACTTGCTATGGATAAGAAGGACACTTACACAGGGAAGATGCCTAGAAAGCTGTTTCTCCCTCTTCACAGCCAGGAAAAGATGCTGAGGAAAAAAAAAAAAAAAGGCTGGACACATAGTGTTACAGTGTCAGGCAGGTTGGCCTTGGAAATGAAACTAACCTATTTTTTTAAGAGAACTAGGATCATAGGGCATACATGGAGTAGTTCCCACACCACTTCCTAACTTGAGCTGTCAGCTATTCCTTGTGACATCCCGTCATTGCTGGTATGACAAATTCATATCAGTGGGTACATGGATGCATCACTGTAAAGGACAGGGTGATGGATGATCAGGTCATTTTTAGTGTAATGTGATGGTAGATAGCAAACAATCTTGATATTTCCAGTGCAATGAGTGAGGTAGGCTTGTCAAAATAAAACACTATTAGGAGGACAAATGAGAAGAACTCTGAGCTGGTAAAAGCCTGACAAAACTCCACTCCTACCAAATGGTTGTCATATTTTAACTCCTTGCTTTTCTGATGAGAAGCTAGATGACAAACTGCATGATGTTCATAATCCTAGCTGGCTGGGGAGATTTATAGATCAACTTCTTCATGAACTGCAAAACAAGGAGAAAAGCAAGTGTATCTAACAGTTTGCATATTAAAGAGTTAAGAGGAAGGGAAGAGAAATAAGGAAGCAGTGGTTGAAACAATCTGCTGGTAAGCACACCAAAAGTTTAAAAGGACTTGATAACATTTTCAACAGTATAAACAACACAGAAGAGCATCAAAGTAGGTTCTTTTTTTAAAATTTATTTATTTAATCTGGGAATAAGGGCATTAAGAGCTAGTGGAAACTTTAATGGCAACTATGGAAATAGAAACTCTGTAGTCAGCCGAAGAACTAACACAAGTTTCTCACCTGCCCAGACTGAAACACGAACTAAAGGGACCACTTGTAATAGTGAGACTAGAGGCTGGTTTCCAGAGCCTTCCAGTGTAGAGTAGCACCATTTTTTTTGTCATTCTCAGATATTTAATTTGATTGGTTAGATCTAAAGTATATTAAATAAAAAAATACAGTAAAGGACTTCACCTTGGGGTTTACCGTGAACTGGACTGTCAGTGTAAAAGAGAGTTACTCTCCTAATTTCTCATCATTTGCAACAGTGATTCAGAAGTAGTACAGATTTTTGTAGCACTGACATAGGAAAAAACAGTTCTACGACCAAGATCACTGTGTCTTGCAGATGAATGTTCGAAAAAGTGCCATCATTTGCAATTGCCTATACATAGGACATTGCCAAAATCTACAGCAACATGTTGTTTCTATGTGAATGGCTGTGGAAAAGAACTGAGATTAGGGAGGGTTTTGGAACTTCTAACCAGAAGTGATTTTTATTTACCAGTCTCGCTGATGCTCGTCTATCTTCACGGTCTTTGATGTCTACACATCAAGAGAATTAAGCTCAGATCTCAACAAAGGAAATAAGTACCCACAAGACAGTCTCTACAGCACATTTCTCCTCTGGTGGAAAGAATTTGGGCACTAACGTTCACACAGAGAGCACAGACTGAATGCATTTCAGAGAACCTATGCTGGTTGCATTCGTTCCAAAAGAAACTAAAAGGGCAAAATGGCACTGAGCTGCTGATCTGGAAGGTAAGGAGCAGGGCTCTGTGGATCATCATCAACAGGATGGGAGAAGGCATGCTGAGATGCTGAGCCAGACAACACTTTGTACAAGCCAGTAAATAGACACTGTTCACAGGAATAGAGTAGGCTGGTTGTGCTTGAAAGACTCTGTTTTTTCAGTACACCTCCTTACCTGATGAATTAGGTTTGTGGGTAGGTGTGTTGCCTCATCTACAGGGGAAGGGTGTGACGTGGGAGAATCCAGAAGGGTGAATTCCCTTCTTTGGGGCATTAGGTGGGCGTTCTGTGTGACTGTCAGCCAGCCTAAGCATCAGACAATTTCACTTCTTTGTATTATCAATAATTCAGAAGCAAGAAAATAAACAGCAAGCAAACAACTACTAAGCCCAGCTGCTGGTCATTATTGTTTGAAAAGAGCCTTTGGTCTACGTTCACAAATTTGTATCTTTCCTCTCTCCCTCAATAAATATAAGAATGTTGATTAACTCTAGGCAAATTTGATAAAGGGTGTAGGTCCCAAGATTAACTATGTTTCTGTGCATTGCATAGAAATATTTGGCTAATTGGATGGAAGTATGGGACTCAGATGTTCCTTTGGCTGGTGTCTGCAACTGTATGAGGCTTCCTGTGTGTCATGGCCTTAACAACTCGGGTAAAGGTCATAGACACGTGCAATGACAATAACAACAATCTTCACTACACAGTAATCCACTGTAAGTCACAGAACTGTATGAAGAAAATAGGCATTTTCTACTGCTCACAGAGCTACCAGACGGCTTGTTGGGGTTATCTCCCCTTTTGGGCAATTGTCACCATGAGTCACATGCTGAATACTCAAAAATCCTCTCACTATCCCTTTTGTAGCCTGGGATCAAAGCAATAGAAGTCTGGAATAAATGGCATAGTATTTCATGTGTTTACAAAAAATGGTCTGCAAATCCTTTACTAGATCCCACTTGACTCAACATATGACAGACCCAGTACGTGAATGGCCCTAGACCCAATGAGTACACTTAGTTTCTGTTGAAGGCAACAGAAAACGAGAGCATTTAGCATTGAACTCTCTTGGGTACAGAGCTGGACACAAAAATATCTTTGACACAGAAGTGTGACTTTATTTCTGATGATTGGAACACTTTGAATTTCTGGCCAGTTCGCTGTGAACAAAACCTCTACTTCTTCTTCTTTTTTTTTTTTTTTTTCAGATATACTAGAAATGTGTAAGCTGATGATAGATGAAAGGTAAGACCACTTTTTCTGGTAAGGCAGGTGAGGACAGAGGAGTATTTACAGCTCCTGTAGATTAGCACATTGCTATGAACTGTGAAATTGATGGCAATGACAAGAAGCTGCAACACTACCTTTTTGATTTTAAACATGAGGAAGTCAAATCCCCAGATGCTTTCATGCTCTTCTGAACAGAGCAAAGATTCTTCTGACCACTTATTTTTTCCTCCTACACTCATGACAGTACTAGTCCTAGAGGGGAGTTACAGCAGCCAGAAGCATAAGCACAACGGAAGAGGCAGCCTGGGCCACAGCGACTATACCCTGGTAAAGTTCATGATCTCGAAGAATATGGGCCTACTAAAGAGCAGAGGCAGTACTTATGGCTTTTTAAGAAATTGTTGGATGAGCTCCCCTGGGAAACTGTTCTTAGGGACGTAGGTACACAACAGAGCTGGTAGCTCTTTAAGGATACCTTTCTGAGAGCGCAAGAACTCTCCATCCCAGCATAAGATATCAGACAGAGGAGGCAGGAAACTGGCATAGCTGAGCAAAGACCTGCTGGTCAGACTGAGAGATAAGAAGGAAATGTACAGGCAGTGGAAGCAGGGATGGATGGCCCAGGAAGAATATAGAGATGCTGTCTGGATGTTTAGAGATGGGATCAGGAAAGCCAAAGCACAGATGAAACCGAACTTGGTGAGGGATGTGAAAAACAACGAGGTACATTGGTCAGAAGAGATAGGCTAAGGAGAGTGTACTCCCTCTGATAAATGAGAAGAGAGAACTGACTTCAACAGACATGGAGAAGGCTGAGGAACTCGATGAGTTCTGTGCCTCAGTCTTCACTATCAGTCAGGCTTCCCATGCCTCTTGTGTCTCTGAGCCTCTAGGCAGGCCCTGGGGGAGAAAACCCTGCCTCTGTAAGGGCAGAGCAAGTCAAAGACCACCTCATGAAACTGAATGTGTGTAAGTCTATGGGATTGACAACATGCATCCCACAGTCCTGAAGGAACTGGCTGATGTAGTTGCAAAGCCACTCTCCATCATATTTGAAAAGTCATTGCTGTCAAGTTGTTATGGGTTGGCTCAGCAGATAGCTGAGTTCCACACAGTGTATAGTTCAACCTAAGCCATTCTATGATTTTATGATTCTCTGAACTGAAGGAACCAATATTTCTGTAGTCCAGATTTTCTCTGCTCTTTTCTTGCTGTCTGACACAACAATAATCTTTCCACCTACTGATATTCCCTCTATAACAAAGGGATCCCAAAATACTGCTATGAGACATTCCAAAATGTTTTTTTGCAGNCAGGCCCTGGGGGAGAAAACCCTGCCTCTGTAAGGGCAGAGCAAGTCAAAGACCACCTCATGAAACTGAATGTGTGTAAGTCTATGGGATTGACAACATGCATCCCACAGTCCTGAAGGAACTGGCTGATGTAGTTGCAAAGCCACTCTCCATCATATTTGAAAAGTCATTGCTGTCAAGTTGTTATGGGTTGGCTCAGCAGATAGCTGAGTTCCACACAGTGTATAGTTCAACCTAAGCCATTCTATGATTTTATGATTCTCTGAACTGAAGGAACCAATATTTCTGTAGTCCAGATTTTCTCTGCTCTTTTCTTGCTGTCTGACACAACAATAATCTTTCCACCTACTGATATTCCCTCTATAACAAAGGGATCCCAAAATACTGCTATGAGACATTCCAAAATGTTTTATTTTTGCAGTTCTGCAGCAGAAAAAATCAGGAGGTGCTCAACATCCACCCTGCCCAGCGCTAGTGTTTACACTCTCAAGGTTAATGTACAACAACCATCTCAGTTATTGATAATCAGTTCAGTTATGATCTCTGCCTCTCAGATCTCTTCCTGTTCTCATGCAGGAGTACATGTAGTCATGCAAGAGACAAATACTGGAAGGAATATATACATGAGTCAAGCAACCATATCAGCTTGCTATAACATCTAAAATTCAACCATGCCCAGTTGGTTTATCTGAGAAGTATTATTGATGCAAAACATTTGAATTAAAAAGCTGAAAAAACTTTTAAACATTCATATTATTTAAAAACTTAAACTTTCACTTCAAAGTTTAAACTTCATACACTGAACCTGAAATGTCTCAGAGCTGTATTTGTGAGGTGTGTATCCACTAAGACTAGATTTTTTAAGATGATTGACAGAAGATAAACACTTCACTTTCTAAATGACACACTAGTGGTTGTGGTCAGGAAATAGAGCCTCAAGTTGCCTCCCAAGTCTCAGTATGGAAATTATTATCTGAGCAAGATACTGCTTTAACCACAAAATGGCTGAGTACTGCCTACATTTCACATCAAAGATGTGCAGTAAAAAATATATTGACATGACAGCTTAGGGATAGATGAAAACATCGTGCAAGAGGGCAAGAGATTCTCCAGCCTAAACGTGGGAAGTTATCCATAAGGGAGTGGACGTAGCCTGATCTCTACTCTTCAGATTGGTCTTCAGGGTTATCCAATGAGTGCAGAATGTGAAATAGTGTCTTTGAAAACAAGGTTAAGGGTCAGATATTTTGTCTTCTAGCTGAACTAAATTTCAGGCATCTGCTTCTCTTTCATTCAATGACCATCTGCTTCTTTTTCCATCAAGGTTGCAGCTTCAGCTAGTCAAGTGCATATCAGTCCAGAGCATGGTAGTTAGTATACTTTAAAACAAGGAAATGGTTAAGGCTTCGAATACTTTCCAAGAAAGCACTGAATTTGCATGATCTTTCTCCTAGGAAAGTGCTCTGGAAGAGGAGCTGAAAAGAAAGTACTTGAAAAGAAAACGCTTGTATCTTTAAGAAACACAATCTTACTGATGTACTTTAAGCAACATGCTCCTTACTGGCACTAGGCCAGGTCTCTCAGTCCTGTCAAAACCCAATTGCTCCATAAGTGCAAATGGATATCTATGCTCTATACTTGTCCTTAAGTACCTTAAGTACTGCTATTTTATGTTATGAGAAGCAACTATTAAGGAATTAGTCAGTGGCTGTGTGAGAATTGTCTCCACTTGGGCTGAAGCCATGAAGTTCCACCTCAGCTCCATTTCAGACATTTTTATGCATCCATTTCTTATGGAGATACCCTTTTCTTAGCATCACCCAAGGCTTTCAGGCAGAATCAGTGGCAGAATCTGATTTCCCAGGACATGACTCAAACACATGGCTACTCTGTATTTTCCTCCAGTCCTACCTCTCAGTCAGCATATGTCCTCCAGCAGCAAGCATCTCAGGGCTTTTACAGGCCATAGTCTCCCTCTGAATGAGTGAGTGGTTGTTTTTTTGTGAGATGAAGTGTTCTTCTGTAGTATCTATACTTAGATGATTGAGGGCTGTACCATCTTCCACATGCACAAGGGAGATGTTACTATACTGAAGTCAATATTAGTAAATTAAACATGGCCAGAACCTGGACTCCAGCCATGAAAATCACTTCCTTGTGTGATTACAAACTGATAGATAAAGAGGGCTGGGCAATCATCAACCACATGAACTTGAATAAGAGCAAGTGCTGGATTCTGCAACTGGGACAGGGCAACCCTGGCTATATATACAGACTAGGGGATGAGAGGCTGGACAACAGCCCTGTGGAAAGGGATCCGGGGGTTCTGGTTGATGGCAAGCTGAACACGGGTCAGCAGTGTGCCCTGGCAGCCCAAAGGGCCAACTGTACCCTGGGGTGCACCAGGTCCAGCACTGCCAGCCAGGCAAGGGGAGGGGTTGTCCCACTCTGCTCTGTGCTGTGCAGCCTCACCTCGAGCACTGGGTGCAGTTTTGAACAACACAAAATGAGATGGACATTATAATATTATTATATATTACTATTATTATTATTATATGTATATTAGAAAGTGTCCAAAGGAGAGCCATGAATATGGTGGTCTAGAGTGACAGACGTATGAGCAGCTGCAGGGTTCCCTTGGTTTGCTCAGCCCAGAGAAGAGGAGGCTGAGGGGAGGCCTCATGGTGGCCTGCAGCTTCCTCACGAGGGGAGCGGAGGGGCAGCGNTACAGACTAGGGGATGAGAGGCTGGACAACAGCCCTGTGGAAAGGGATCCGGGGGTTCTGGTTGATGGCAAGCTGAACACGGGTCAGCAGTGTGCCCTGGCAGCCCAAAGGGCCAACTGTACCCTGGGGTGCACCAGGTCCAGCACTGCCAGCCAGGCAAGGGGAGGGGTTGTCCCACTCTGCTCTGTGCTGTGCAGCCTCACCTCGAGCACTGGGTGCAGTTTTGAACAACACAAAATGAGATGGACATTATAATATTATTATATATTACTATTATTATTATTATATGTATATTAGAAAGTGTCCAAAGGAGAGCCATGAATATGGTGGTCTAGAGTGACAGACGTATGAGCAGCTGCAGGGTTCCCTTGGTTTGCTCAGCCCAGAGCAGAGGAGGCTGAGGGGAGGCCTCATGGCGGCCTGCAGCTTCCTCACGAGGGGAGCGGAGGGGCAGCGCTGAGCTCTGCTCTCTGGTGACAGCAACAGCGCCTGAGGGAACGGCATGGAGCTGTGTCAGGGGAGGGTCAGGTTGGGGGTTAGGAAAAGGTTCTTCATCAGAGGTGGTCGAGCACCGGAACAGGCTGCCCAAAGCAGTGGTCATGGCCCCAAGCTGCCAGAGTTCAAGGAGTGTTTGGACACTGCTCTCAGGCATAGGGTTTGATTTTTGAGTGGTCTTGTGTGGAGCCAGGACTCAATGATCCTTGTGAGTCTCTTCCAGCTCTGCATATTCTATGGTTTTATGGTTACAGTTCTGGCACAATTTTGGTTCACATAAATTAATGCACTCTCAAGCAACTTGTGTAGTTTAGAAATTATCATAGACCAAAGATCATTCCAGAAAAGGAGTTTGGATGCAGCCATCTTATTTCGGAGGCTGGGAACAGTTGTTATTACAGATGTGTCAGATCAGCTGAGGAAGAGTTTGACTGGTTCCAGCGAATGGTTGCAGTGCAGCACTACTGACCATCAGGTGAAATTGTCTTTTTTGTCTAGACCACGAGAGGGCGTGGGCAAACTTACTTTGCCTTGGAGATTTATTTTTAGGTTACCAAGGCATGGATATTTCTGTTTTTAATCCAGAGTCTTTGAGGAAATGAGCTAAAAGGATCACATCTTGCTGTCCAATACAACCCACTTACGTGTAACATGTAGCTTAAAGTCTTTCTTTCTCCCCATTAGCTGCTGTCTAGACACACCTGTCTGTCCTCATCTACCTCCATGTTAGATCGCTAGTCTTCCTCCTGTCTTTTCTGTCTTTCCCTCAGCTTTTCTGTTCCTGTTTGTCCCTGGTTTCCTATTCCACCTCTTGCCCTCCCCCTGTACTCCAGGAGGATTTCCCTTTGCTCCCCACACTGCCTGACTGTCACAAGGGGAAATAATAAAAGCACAAAAGTCTTATTCGCCCAGCCTTCAGCTACTGAACCACTGTAGCACAGAAATGTGCTCTACTGAGCATACCCAGGATCCTGGGATACGGGGATTTCAGTTGGGCACAATTTAGAGAATCTCAACAACTAACATATCTTTGAGAACTAGCAGTGAAAAAAAAAAGTCTTTACAAAAGGATTCCTTTCTTTGTGCTTGCTCACCTACTCACAGCAGAAACTTGTGTTCTTGAATATTCTCCTATTGCCTCAGAAATTGCCTCATATAGGTAAACTCTGCATGTAACATCCTGTCAAAAAAATGCAACACTTTTCATCTTAAGTGTTGATCGGACTTACAAGCAGCTCCCTAAGGAATTTGTCTTGCCATGGTCACTGCTGATGTTTCCATGCTGTTGCAGATCAAACTTCCTCTCTGAGCAAGAGCTGTAAAAACGACCAAAGGAAAATCTTTTAAAAATCAACTGCTACTAAAAATGTTTAAAGATACCGAATAGTGGCAAGTCACTGATAATACTGCCTTTCCTAGTTGTAAAACACAGTTCATTAGCTGTAAAACATACCTGTGCTGGATTGCTAAAATACATAATATCCACATCTGAAGAAGGAAAGATAAAAGAGTGTGTACTTTTTGGTAACTTTATATGATCTTTTCTTTCTGAATGAAGTGCAGTGTGAACCAGGTGCAGGCAGAAAGTAAGCCTAGCTGCTTCATCATGACCATACTGGTGTGTAATAGCTCTTGTTATTTCAAGACCTAATGAGGAATTGGGAGAGCAAGGACCTGACAGCAAAAATATTTCAATATTTGCCAGCTGTTGAGCATGAATTCTTCATGAAGGAGTACAAAAACAAGACAAAAACATATTGCTCTTTATGAAAAGGCTTAGAGATGCTTTCACAAGCCTGGAGAACTCTTGGTTCCTCATCAGTCTCTGATTCTCTGAGAGAATCTCTCTTTTATGTTATCAATGATGGTTAATATCCATTTTAAAAAACATGAGCTCCTACATGAAGCATATACAAGCTCTTTCTCTCACTCTCTTTCAGAGTTTTAGCTTTAGTTAAATACTCAATATACTTATTTCTCACTGCAACACTGAGTCCATGGATTAACCCCATGGGATATTTCTCATTGATTAGTAAATGAATGTAGGAAAAAAAAAAAAGATTATACTACCCATTTTAAGCCTATTTAAAAACCATGACCCCAAGGGTTTAGTTAAAAGTCTCTCTTAAGCTTTCTGTGTAAAATTAGTAATTCTAAGAGGAACACCAACTTCGCTTTCCAATTCCAGTGAGAATATGAAGAGATGGCAGTAAGAGAAAGCGAGCCCAAAGCATAGTCTTAACAACATTTACCTATAAAGTGAGCTAATTTTATCTAGAAATTTTTAAGGTGCAAATTAAGAGCTTCCTATTTCTATAAAATCACTTTTCAGAGGAGAGATCCATTTTAAAGGTCATTATATACACTGAAAAAAAAGAAAAAAGACTGGTGTCAGGAAATACGTCTGATATCAAAAATGTCCTTTGTCCATTTGGAGGCTTTGCAAACACTAGTTGTCAACGGTGAAGCACCTTGGACTTCTGCTTTAAAACAGTTTTCAATGTGGAAATTACGCAAATATGGAGTGGAATTATAAGGCTACAGTAGGTGTACAAAACAGCACTACCTCACTTACATGCCTTGGGAAATGGTCCTGGTCTCTCTTCACTTTCAAGCAGGACAGAGGGAGATCTCCACACAATAACCTCTTGAGGCTGGGTTGTGGGATGATGGGTTTCTCCCCTCTAGCCACTCAACTAGAAAGCAGGAGATAATGGAGGTGACCACATTTACCATATGAGGGTAAACTTCTCATGCTGTTTCTTTTCCATCCTGTTATGCCACTACACGCAACGTATGTCTGACAGACAGCTGAGGAGTACACCCTTTTCCCACACAAAAGATACTGAAGCTCACAAGAGAGTGCTGAGAGCAAGCACAATAAATCACCTAAGCTAACCCCCTATTTTCTGCACATACAGCTATTAGTGAGAGCAAAATTGTCTGCAAAGGCGCATGCATCAGAGTGGAACTCAAACCCTCCCTGAAACATGGAAGGTGAATAAAACATTTTCAGTAAATGAAAGGGATGCTGAAGGGATGCTAAAATCTGGAGGCAGAAGCAGCAGGTAAGCTGCTGGCTGCCGACAATGAATTCCTGGGTATAGGTTGTTGTCCCCCACAAAACTGCTGTGCACTTTCACTTGAGCTACGCCTACGCGATAACTGAGAAATGTGACTGTGGGATGGGTAGGTATACCTCAGTCGGCTTTCATCCAGCAAGCTGCAGTATTAATAGCAGCATATTTCAGCATAGATTACAAGCATTTATCAGCTAAAATCATACACTACTGTAAGGAACAGCAAACTGCTTAGCATTGATACTCAAACTGATAAGACTAAGGCTGATGAAAATGCTTCTCCCCATGCTGTAGCCTATTTCCTAGCAGCATGCTGACACGTTCCCTGGCTGTATCTCACCTAACCAGAGCTGTTTGCAATGGAAGAGCTGGGATTCTTGATCAGATGGTCTGTGCTGGGGAGCTGGGACAACCAGGGCACAAATCTGGCGTCAGCTGTGGTTAGCTTCATTCGAGTTCAGTGACAAAACGTCTCTGCTTCACGTAGTATTTTAAGAGTGCATTTCATTACAGAGATCGCAGTGGTACCACCTCACAAGTAGAGTGCTGGTGACTTAGGAATCAAGTCCAAAGATTGATGGAACTTACATTTCTGAATCAAACAAATGCTTTTGGAATCCTTAACAAGCTTGTCTTGGCCACCATGCATAAAATCCAGAAGTTGTCTTTACCAAGCACTATGTAAAGTCAAGGAGCCAATGTCCAAACATTAAAACTTATTACAAGCAAAAAGGATTTTTTAATAAAAGTAAATGCCAAAGAACTGAATCTCAAGTATATGACTTCACTCAGGGATCCTCGCAGCACATCATTTTCTGCAGGGTGACCCAGTGACAGCACATTATTACAATAATGGCACTACAGAAGGCTGTTTTATGTTTGTATCCGAACTATTAAAAAAATCTCCACACGAACAGTCTCTCTCCCCATCTATTAAGAGACAACAAATGCAGTACGCAAGAGTGCACTCTGTTACGAGACTTCCTTCTGGTGCCTCTCTGTCTGAGCTTTTATGCATCAAAAGACCCCGACGAAATTATATCTTCTTATGATATGCTTCCACAGTCACCTCTGTGTGTATGTTCAGTTGCTGCAAACCTCAGGGACAGTCTCAGGATGACTATAATATGTGACTCTGCAACAGCTAAAGATAGATATCAGGTCCAGTTTTACAAATAAAACTAGTCCAAAATGATTTTTCTTTTTCTACTAGTATGCAGCAGCTCACTCTTCCTCCTTTTAAAAATAACACTGAAGACACACTATGATTGTTACTGCTCTCTGTACTAAAGCAAACTGAACACCTGAGAACCCCTTATTTTGATCGTGGTTTGCAGAGTGAACTCCTTAAAACTGGCGGTAAGAATCTTCTTCCTCTTGTACTGCAGTATTTACTGTAGCAATTCTGACTTCTGACTAGTAGTAACATACCTTCTGCATTATTGTTGCTCTCTTATTAACCCATACAGCCCTTACTTTATTACTAAAGCCCCCAGTCATCTGGGACAAAGACACACTTGCACTTCTTGGATGCAATTAACTTTGTTCTCCCTTTGGATGTAAATAACAGAAGGGTGAACAAATCAGTCTTGGCTGAGTCTGACTCCACAAAAAATCGATTCTGAAAAAACAATCAAGAAATGAAAAGCTGTAGTCCTTACCTGATCTGAGATGTACAGTGCACCTTGAAAGCCTCTTAAAAGACAGAGAAGAATTAGAAATAGTTGAAAGTTTGCATTCATCCAACCACAGGGCTCAGGAAATGACCGCCGTATTTTGCAACAATTAACTCCTTCCTCACTTTGAATGTCTTCACTTTTTCAAGTATAGTAAAAAGTCCATTTTACCCCTCCACTAATGCCATACTCTATACATGTTTTCTGTTTCACACTGAGAATATGCAGGTGACCAGAGAAGATGACTCTCATCACCTCCATGGAAGAGAAAATTTGCAGCATCTTCTGCACAACTGTAACAGAACACTTTACTGCTGTGTGAAACTTAGGTGCTGAAGTGTAGAAATGACTAAATAATGGCTTAAGCAGCTAACTGTCAGTTTTAGAAGAGGCTTAGAGCAATATTCTTAATATGACTTGTGCTGTGCTACACAGCAGAGCAAGAAAAAAAATAATAAAACAGAAAACACTGTTATTTAGAGAGCAGCATCCATTGCAGTCTGGACAGACATTTGGTGCATACATGGTCTGAGATTCTTTTATGCACACAAGGACTTAAGGTGAAAGTTGGGCATGCTGGAACATCAGAAATTAGGTCCTCTGCCCATAAAAACCTTCTGCCCCTTAAGCTCCTTAGCTGCATGCACCTGTTCAAGTGGAAGGCATTTTTGAGTCCGAGCATTACAGAAAACCATTGGCCTAGAAGCTAGTAAAGGCCAGTCCCATCAGGAATACTCACTGCCATTGGGGAACAGACACTCCTACCCTGAGCCAGAGGTGGCATGTGGGACCTCTGCATGCAGATCCAGGGGCAATCATTACCCCAAAATGAATTTTCCTTACCCAAAAGCAGCAGCCTGAGAAAGAATATATTTCCAACCATCTGGATGGTAACACTGAACACAGACCTGAGTTTTGAACCTTTCTACTTTTCTTATGATTTTAAAAAAAAAAGTGTCCCTTCCACAGCTCTGAAGTCTCCTCACCTAGGCACATGTGGATTTTATTCTAAAAACCTTACAGGGGAGGGAAGTGCCACTCCCTGCATTTGGGATGTTGGTAGAGGAAGAGAGAATAGAAATGACAGTTTCATGGCCAAAGCACCCAACTAGAATGGTTTGGTTTTTGGCTTCTCTTTGAGAAGAGCTAAATCTGTGCTTTGAACAGCCCACAAGACAATGCCTGAGCCTGCAAACTGCAGCATTTCCTGTAAGAAGGATGAGGCTCTCTCCCTCTCTCACATCTGCTGCTCACACCTTCTTGGGGGCACAAGGTGAAGGCGGTAACGAGAAAGGAAGGCAGGTTGCTGAGGATGAGACACAAGTTTGGGTGCTGCTCTAAGGACGAATAATGTCCTGCGTAAAACATGTTAAAAGTCCACAGAAACAACCGAGATGGATCTAGTCCATTCTTCTCACTAGAGATGAACAGATCAAACAAGGCTTGAGTGTCAGTGAGACTTCTCCAGAGACATTTCCATGGGAGGTGCACTGTAAGAATTACATCAGTGACTTCATTAACAAGGATCAGGCTTGTCCAACTCTTGGTGGATGGTGGGTTTCATGAAAGGGGTTTCTTCTGCACCTGTGATGGACAGGGCTGAGGTTAATCCGGACAGGCAGATGCTGAGGGTGCTTCCTCCCCCAGAGAGCAGCAGAGGCTGGAACTTCATCCTCCAATCTGCAAAGCTCCTGAGCCTGTGGAGAAACCCGAGTTTGGGTTGTCTGAGGCAGGTGTGGGATCATCTCATCTGGCCCTGGGCATTTGCACTCTGAATGCCTACACTAGAGCGAGCCTTTAGAGGCGTCTTGAATATAGGCACTGGAGAGAAACAGGGATTTGTAGGATTCTTTCTCTGAGAGTTTTAACAGCCAGTAAGAGTTCCTTTTACTATATATACATTTGTATAATTTCTAATGAAATCAACATTTTATAAAACCAACAAATAAAATCTTTCACAAGCACTATTTCCAGTAATTACAACTCAAGATGCATGCTCTTGTGAGGCACCAAGGAGTACGATCTGCTCTCAGTGTTAATCCTTTTACATTCTGCCTCAAAAATGATGGAGATAGCCATGGTTTTCACTGTAAGCAAGCATTTATGAACTTTTCTGAATGGAGGACAACACATTTAGTTGATTCCTCAAGCTAGGGCTATTTATTATATTGCTTCATATGTGGAAGCATCTGGGAGTTTTATATTAAATGTAGTTTCAGAACAGACTTAAGTTCTTCTTGCCTTGACTCCTCTCACTTTCACATACAAAAACTGAATCAACTGTTAGTCCATGTCAGCTGCCAGACCCACTTCTCACCATGGGCCTGCAGGTAAACAGGAAGGAGTTTCAGTCTCACAACCTCAAAGTATGCAAAGATATTGAATCAGACATCCTAAAAACTAATGAAATTTGATTTGTTTCTTCAGTTGTTATTTTTTAAAAAGTCTTCTTTCAGTTTGAACATAGCAAGTTAGAAATAGAGCTTCATTTCTACTTTTTGGTGCTTAAAGATATAAAATATTTCAAATTTTACAACTCTTATTCACTACCATTTTTAAAAAACCTTTTCTCTCTATAATTGCAGAAGAGAACTTTCAGAAAAAAAACCCAGCATTTACTTTTGGTAAAAAAAATATTAAATTTGGTGGTCCTATAGTATTATATGATGAGTGTTACTATTATTACTATCATTATTGTTGTTTCAAGATAAGCCATCTGAGGAGGCCCATTTGTCCATTTTCAGATTTCCTGAGAAAGCAATTAGGCGCTCAGAAAGCATTAGTCTGAAAACTGATCATGTCTTTCAGAATGATTGTGTAGATTTTTATAGATCAGTTTTCTTTGAGTGAAGTTGTGGTCCTCTGCAAGCCCACAGTCAGCTTACTGAGCTTGGTAGGGTCAACAGTTCATCTTGCGAGTCCTCTCTGGAGCCATCTCGGTTTATGAATATTTGTGTTCCTTTCTCTGCTGCTACCAATCTGCACTTTGATCATGCTCTCCTGGGAGACAGGGGTGTGATTTTTGTTACTGGAAGACATTTAATACTACTTTGTTAATGATTTTTTTAAGCAATGTTAGAAAGCTCCTAATTATATTGCCTTTGTAGAGATCCTCCTGCAGCGTGAATCCGTGCCAGCCTTGAGGGTGACCTGAATGTGCCTCCGGCTCTGGTGCCCAGAGGAAGCAGATGTGAAAGGGGATCTGGTTTGCACAAGGCACCTAGGGCTCCCTGGCCTCAAGACATACCAACATCTTACACAAAAACAGAGTAAAAAGAAATCTTGGGGAACTGCACTAAGGCTAAACGTGATTATTTATTCCCAGGGGAGCAAATGTGCAGTCACAGGCTAATTCTGTATCTATTTTATGTCCTTCTGACAGATTCATGACAGTCAACATGAAGAGAGGAAGGCCTGACAATTGGAACGCGTGGAGGGATGCTAGCTGTGATATGAACAAATATAGGAGAAGCAAACTGATACTGCACTCTTCCTAAAGATATAGTTCTAAAAAAACATGACATAGTTGCCATCTCTGAAACCTGGTGGGATGATTCCCACAACTGGAGTGTGGCTACTGATGGCTGTGAGCTGTTCAGAAGAGACTGGCGAGGAAGGAGAGGAGGAGGCATTGCTTTCTGCATCAAGAAAGGAACAGACTGTGAAGAGCTGTCCCAGAAGTCAGGAAACAGCACTGTTGTGATGGTGTAGTCAAGCTTTGCCCAGGAGAACCTCATAAGGTTCAACAAAACCAAGTGCAAGGTCTTGCACCTGAGTCGTGGCAACCCCCGCTAACACAAGCTGGGGGACGAAAGGATAGAGCACAGCCNGCTACAAGAAAGAGGGGGACAGACTCTTTAGCAGGGTCTGTGGGGACAGGGCAAGGGGAAATGGTTTTAAACTAAAAGAGGGGAGATTTAGGTTGGATAGAAGGAGAAAGTTTTTTACAGTAAGGGTGGTGAAGCACTGGAGCAGGTTGCCCAGAGAGGTGGTGGAAGCCCCATCCCTGGAGACATTCAAGGTGAGGCTGGACCAAGCTCTGAGCAGCCTGATGTGACTGGCCATGCATTTTAGTGCCATCGTGCCACCATGTTTGGACGTCTCCAAAGAAAGAAAGAAGAAACTCACCTTAACTCTTCAGGAAATAAGCAGAAAGTCTTGGCCAATTACTTCTAAAGCTGGATTCAGCATCCAGGTGTGCTAGGCACATAATGGGATGGTTTGGTCTAACCTGTCTAACGCTTTTGTGTTGGGCATGGAGATATGACCTGCTTCCATGTCCAACTGCAGGGCTTTCAGAGGGTCAAAATGTTTCAACTTTTTGTAATTCATTCTCCAACTGCAGATTCATGTAATTCTGCCTAAGGGAAAATGAAGGGGAAAAAACTTAAAGCTAAAATGATTCATTTCAGTTCTTTCAAACTGACATTTTTTTGTTTCAGCATAGGAAATTTCTGTCATAGGAAATGAGTGCTGCCCAATTCAGTAGCAACAGTGATAGTATAGTGGTACAGGTCTTTGCTTTGCTTGAAAAGAGTTTCTTTTCTTCAGGGAGCTTTTTAGCCACTGGATCACAATGCAGCTTAGGGCCCAGATCTCGCCAACTATGAGGGCTGCTCCATAAGTAATGCCTCCGATTTTTATCATGTTTGTCCATGATGCCGGAGGTGGTGGGATGGCAGTAGAGGTTGAACCTTCCCACCAATATTCCATTCCATGTTGTTGCCATGTGACAGATGGCAGCGGAGGGGCAGTCTGACACAATGGCGTCTGACATGCGAGTGCGGATGAAGCAAAGATGTAGAATTTAATTCCTCCATGCAGAAAAAATGGCACCCACTTACATTCATTGATGCTAGCAGAATGTTAATGGAGCCCAAACAGTGGATGTGAGCACAGTGAAGCGGTAGGTGCAGCGTTTCAGCAGTGGTGACGGTGACAGTGGTCACCTCCACTGGTGCAGACTTTTTCTGAGCTTGGCATGCAGGCTTTTGTTAATTGCTGGAAAAAATGTGTAGCTAGTGGTGGTGATTATGTTGAAAAATAGTGTTTGGTAGTTGAGAATTTGTTCTATCAGATAGTGTTATTGTGCTGTTTTTATTTGTAGTTTTCATGGAAATAAACAGGAGGCATTACTTTCAGAGCAAGATACATACATCTGTTCCACCACATCTAGCGGTACTACTTGCTTTTTACATTGAGGTGAGTGCCCTCACTACATCCCAGCACTGAACTGTCTCAAGACTTTGAGATCCACAACCTCTCCTCTAGGCAGATTCCTGCATGTCCCCTGGTTTCTACTCAAAACTAGAGGCATTCTCCAAATGAGACTCCTCCTATGTATTTTTCTTGCAGTTTGAGCAAGATTTCCTGTGCTTTGTGGAGGGAGAGCACGGAGAGGTAAGTGAGACTATTGTAAGAAAGAGATGTGAAAAAGACTGGAATAGAAAGAGGGAGAATGATGACAGATGGCAGAGGGGAGTGAATAGTTGTGATGTGCAAGGGAGAGAACAAAGCATAAGAGCAGGAAAAAGGGGAAAGAGCTGTTCAGTAGGATAGGCAGGTGACATATCTTGCACATCAGGACTGACAGAAAGGCAGGGCTAAGGACCTAGGCTCATCAGAAGCACTGTGGCACGCATGAAAGCACAAGCTCAGCTGCAGGACTTTTCTTTCTGCTCTGTGTTGTGTAAATGAAACTGTTCTCCACATAGAATGAATCTGCAGCCTGGAGAGTGTTCCTGGGAGGTAAGTGATGCTTGGATCAAGTGCCTTGGTTCCTTGCAGCTGAAATTGAAGCTCACCTTGTGAAGCACCAGACCTCTGCTTCCAGTTCTATGGCTGCCATCTCACGGCACCCGTATGAATCTAGCACTGACTGCTTAGAAAAAAAAAATTGTGAACAAAAAGATGATGTCTTCAAGCTGAAAACAGAGTTTTCACCAGCTCAAAATAAAACGCACATCTCTTGATTCACTGAAAATTCTTGAAATGTCTATCTCTGACCCTTAGTATACAGAGGATTTTAAGCCTTTTGACAGTCCTTTCAACAAATCAATGGGTTTGGTGTTCTTAAGATTTAAGCTTCTCTCTGCTCTGCTGATGGCTTCACGGCATGCATCTGATGCATGCTGAATCCATGGCCCAGATTCACAGAAATCTCACAACAGCACAACCAGATGCAGCACAGACAGCACATGAAATCTTGCACAAGGCTCCCTCTGACCTCAGAGAGATCACGTTTTTGGCCCATGTTTTCTGCTCCTCGTCCCCCTCCTCTTACCATGGACAACTCTATCGCTTGTTTAAAGGAGCACTCAGTACAAACGCAGTGCAGTGCTGGAGACACCGCAGTCTCCACTGTGAGAATACAAAATGAATTCCTGGAGAAATTTATCCTGGTGAAAGGTTTTCCTTGAAAGAGCATGACCAGCACAGTTGCTCAGGGAACACCTCCATTGCAGAAAGCTACGAAGTGTAGCAGTACACAAGCTGGCTGTGAATAAAACCACCTGCACAGCACAAACTGCAGCCTTAGCTCTAATTTACTCAGCTTCAAGAAAACTAATAACTGCTTTTGAAATAGTTTAGAAAACTCTTGTTGCTGACTAATTGCTGGCCTGACTAACTCCCACCAGACAGATTTCAGTTTGATAATCCTGACAGTCAGAGAAACTGTGAGCGACTTCCCCTTCCTATTACTGCTGTTTCAGGGTATGATTCCCATGTATGTCCCTCCCTGACTTTTCCTTGGCAGTGCAAAGGAGCCACTGAACACACTAAATAGAAAGGAGGGAGCGGGGAGCAGGAAAAGCAGGGATCAGAATTCCTTCCTTTGTATTTAATGTTTGGAGGTATTTTCCCACCAGCCATATAAAGCCATATAAAGTCCAATTCTGTTTGTCATTTTTTTTTAAATTTTATTAAATATATATTTATATTTAATCCTAAAGACTGGACCTCAAAGGTTATTTCTGCAGGAAGAGGGGTGGGAAGAGGTAAGATCCAGACCTCAGTCTATAGGGTTAGTTTATTCTGTAGAGGCAGCTCTCTCCAAGGCAGAGGCAAGCAGAATTCTCAGGAGCTCAGCTGCTTTGGGTTGGAGGAAAATGTACTCACTTGTTGCCATTTGCTAGGCACCTGTTTGAATTGGGCCCCCAAGATTAGCTAGATGGGATGCCATCTGATTAAATCACCACCTCTCCATTTCTCTGGATCCCTCCCAAAGAGTGGGTCAGCTGGAGAGACAGATCGCTATGGCACTGCAGAAGGCAGTGGTCTGGCGGTACCTCTACATGCTTACAGCTGAGGCTGCTGAGTGTTGCCCCAGAACTAGACTTGGTTTTCTGCCCTACAGTTCCCAGGCCATGCCAGTAAGATCACTTCAGCCAAAGTTTTCCCAGGTGAGCATATTCTCAGGTCGCAATTTCTGGGAGCATGGCTGGAGACACTTAAGGACTGACCAACTGAGGTCAGGCACAAAGCTTTAGTTAAAAACTGTGTTACTAGGCATATACAGATTCCAGAAAAGCTTCTGCTGGTCCTCATCAAGGGAGTTTGGCTGTCCCAGCCACAGGGAAGGCTTGTTTCCTGCCACACCTTAACCAACCCAGACAGTTGTGAGACTGGTGGGCAGACTGGAAGGAAAAGAATGTTTCCTGTCTGCTTGCTTGCCCATTAACCAAGGTGCTGGGTGTATGAAAGAAGAGCAAGTGGGAAGGCCTGTCCTCAGGCTGCCTATCTTCTTAATTCCTTGTAGCTACAAACTCTATCTCTTGGACAAAACAGATAGGAAATGGCTGCCTGCTGAACAGGTTCATACATGCACTCCATGGAAGCAACATATTTTACTGTGGTTAAAACTAATAGGGTTCTAATGCTTTTTATTTACTTATTTATTTCGGCTTTTTGTTTTTAACAACTGATGTGTTTCAGTTATTTTTTACACCTCTTTCGGTGGTCTTTTTTTTTGTCTTTGTTGCCCAGATGTGGGATGTGACAAACTGGAATATGCTGAGTAGATATTTTGGAGCACCTGTCATCTCCAGAGCAGTGTGTTCTGAAACACCAGGCTGTGGCTGACTTATACAGAGTAGTGGGATCTCTTCAGTCTTTTGTTTCTTTCTGTCTGCTTTTTGCACCACGTAGTTGCTGGGAAAATACATTCCCCCATATCTACCTGAGCAGATGCTATCAAATCTTGACTGCCGCCAAAACTCTCCTGAAGACATGTTTACTTAAACCCTCAGCGATAGGTGTGATTGGTGTGCGGGAAACAAGCCTGCCTTCTGAGCAAGAGGGGAAATCAAAAGGAAATCAAAAGGTGAAAAAGTTATCAGCTGGCCAACATCAGCGATCCCACGTGCCAAGACAGGGGGACAATCACTCCAGCATTTAAGAGGACTTAGGGTTGGGCCTAGAGTTAAACCCTAGAGGTGGAAGACTCTGGTTTTTAGTGCAAGAAGTCTGTTTTTCAGACGTTAAGTAAGATATCCTACTTGTTTCTTACTTCTTACTGATTACAAACGGATAACAGGAAGGAAGCACTCCACCCAGTTTCTTAATTTACCATGCACCGTTGCTTAAAGGTGTCATCACCATCTCAACAGAAACTGTTATTTTCTTTCTTTTTAAGAAAAAGAATAGGTGAAAAAAATAGATGATTTTACTTCCTATTAAATTTTAATTGCATGGCAGTTACACACAGAAAAGCTTTTGATTTTTCCAGCCACACAATTGCTAAGAAATCCTTTCAGCAAGGTACAGGAAGATTTAGTGTTTGTTCTCACAGAAGAGTAGCTGAGTGAGAGAGCAAGCAAGGTTGGGGAGTGTTTATTTCCAAAGGGCTCAGTATTGCAGCCCAAATCAGCAATCTGGAAATCTATAACACAAGCATCAGTCAATACTCTTAATCTTGTAATTATTCCTGCAGACCATTGGATTAGAAAAGTGAGGGTCAAATGCTGTTCCCAGTTTTGCCAAGGCAGGAGTAATGTTGTTGCAGCTACCCGGGTTATTCCATATGGACTGCCCTTTCCATGCAGCTACAACTTTGTTCCTTACGTTCACATTGCTTTTGCTTGCAGAGTTGAGCTTGCAAAACTCCCCTGTGTGGAGCAGGGAAGGTTCTTTGAGGAGGCTTGAAGAAGAGCCCAGATTGTGCATCGGCGCTCCCTGAGCAGCCTGAATGGCAGGAGCGCTGTCAGTGTGGGCTGGCATCCTGCTGCAGGTCACAGCTGGGGAGCAGAGGGGACAGACATCACGGAGCAGGGCCTGATTCTGGAGGGCAGGTCATGCAGCCAACCCTCCACAGGCCAGAGCTACTGTTGTATGCCAGTGCAGGCAGGCCTGGGATTGCAGCGAGCACTGTGGGGAGGGGAAAGAAGTGAAAAAAGAAGCAGGACCGCCAGGAAGCCATTATAAGAGTGATGGGCAGCTGGGGGAGAACTGTGCCAACTGCTTGCCAGGCCAGGTGTTCTCTCAGCTGCGGCTCCCCAAAGAAGCAGCAGCCTCAAGTGAAAGCCTGCTGGCTCCTGTGCTCCAGATGTGGCAAATCTTGGGTCCTCAAGAGCACAGCTGAGCCCCTCAAGGCTGCTGTCATGGCCAGCTTGTCTCAGCACAGGTACAGATGAGGGCCAAGCCATGGGCAGCCAGTGGAGCTGCCAGGCCAGCACTGGAGGGAGAGGAGGAGCAGGGCGCCAGGCTGCTTTTTGGCTGTGCTGAGCTCTGCTGTGTATTTCAGACATTAGGGGCCGTGTTACGTGATGGGCTGTGCCCGTAAATGGACAACAAAAGCCATGGTGCTACTAGAAAACATACATATATTGTGTCAACATTGCATGTACCAACAATGCAAAAACTAATCGCAAAGAGGAAACCAAATTTACGTAGACAGATTACAGCTAATCTACGGGTCTTCTTGCCATCCATTTCATTGCGGACTCATCAGCACGTACCCTTGACCCAGCCAACACTGCACATTGATCTCAGTCGAGATATTCCTTTGCTGCATGACTGAATGTTTATTGTATCGTCTTCTGCCATTTCCTTTAACGGTGCAAACAGGAAAGAAGCTTTAGAAGAATTTCTTTAAGTTCAAGAAATGTGGTCCAGCAGGGTGCAGGGCCCCTGCACTAATGTACATCTCGCATTTCTAACTCCGGGCCATTCCTGTGCTGTAACGTTCTGATTCTCTGTCAGATCAGCCCCTTTCTTGTTTTTCATACTGAGCTGTATTTAGTGCCAAAAACTGTCTCCTAAAGAAGCTTCAATCATGTTCCGGCAGAGAGTAGCATACACTTTTCTGTGGTTTTTGCAATCTGAGCTCTAAAATAACAGTATTTTCAAGTCACAAATAAAAATGCAATATGTACCTATTACGGATTAAATGTATTCTCAGTTCTGTAATTCTCCTCTCAGGAAGTTCCTGGCATATCTTCATTTCCATTGCATGTCTCAGGAATGTATCTGCAGGTCTTCATTTGTGCCTTTTGTTGAAACTCTTTGCAACACAATAATAAAAACAGGATCAAAACCACAGCAGAGACTGTTTGATGCCAGCAAAAACTTATATAACAGCAAACAAATTCTTCAGTTTGGCAACAGAGGCCAACTGGATTACTGTTATCACTATATTGAGTATATAGCACATCATAAAAATCTTACACAAAACCGATTCAAAAGCACTATTGCGCTGCTTGGTTTCACCAAATAAGGGAGGGAAGTAAGAAGTTTTCAGTAGCAAGTGTTTGAATGGTTGTGATGCCATTGACAGTGAGGAAAAAGCACAAGAAGACCTGTGAGCCACAGCAGCGTCTGTAAGGCAAGCAGTGTTTCTCAAGGAAAACATAGATAGGGCAGCAGATCAAAGCCACTTGCTGCTGGACATTCTTGCACTGAAAAGTGAGGTTCCTCTTCAAAACTGGAAGCCAATATTTGAAGGTGTGCCTCAACAGAACTGTGCTAAACATCTCATAGCATTGCCAGAGCCAGCGGTGAGCTCTGGTGCAGTGCTAAAGGCTGCTGTTAGCAGCCTAAAATGGAGCACCGCAGGTTTCCACAGAAGACGGCAGCCACAGAGTGACACAGAGTGGGGCCAAGGAGCTGGTTATTTCCTGGAGGCAGCAGACAACGTGAAAAGGGAGGCTGGTGCTTTTCAGGTGAAGGGAGACTTCACAGGGGAGCCCAAGGCATGGGGCTGCTACGAGGGACCACTGGGAGATGGGGTGGGGGTCATGGCACCCTTATGTGCTGCTGGGCATCTCCCCTGTCCTGCAAGGTAATGCTGCTGCAGATGGATTTGGTGGCCTCTCCTGAAATTACTCTTCTTTAAAGAAAAAAGGCTGAATGGTAAGGAATAAAGCTGTTTTTTTCGTTGTTGTTTGTTTGTTCATTTCTTTCTTCTTTTTTTAAAATCTATTTATTTTTAAGCAGCAAGCTACCTTACATGTCAGAAATGTTTTCTTTTTCTATTTTTCTCTCAGTAAATAATATGAATATTAATCCAGAATTTTTTTTTCTGGTTATTTTCTGCAGTGTTCAGTGTGTCTCCCAGTTGTAACAGCAATTTAGGTATTTGTACATAATGCATCAACAAAAGCTGCTCAGTATAGCTATTGCAATAAAGAAATGTTTCCATTAATGTATACATTCAATTACTATCCCTCTCTCTTACCCCAGGCCCATCTTCTCTTGCCCTGCATTAAGTTCAGTTCTTGCTAACATGATTCTGGCTACAGGGTGCTTTACACATTTAGATTGCTTAAATTTAGTAGGATTTAAAACTACACTTTTTCTAGATAAGGCATATTTTCCTCAAAGGGGATAAAAATATGGCTGCTAACACAGGAAAAGGATCTTGTACACTCTTCATCAGGCCTGGCTTGCACCTTTGGACAGCACAGCAGAGTGTCATTCTCCCCTCTATCACTCCTGCCACCAGAGCGGTTTTGCAGCTCACAAGACAGAGTGGTGCGGGGGGAGTGCACAGCCCCAGTGCCGTCCTGCTCTGTGCCCTGCTGGCCAGTGTCCCCACGGGGAAGCACTTGGTCGCACAGCTGCTGGGCTTTGTGCCAGAGCCGGCCTTCTCAAGGCTGGAGGCGGACAAGCCCCAGATATCACCTCTGTTCTTAGGCCACCCGGCCTTGTGCCCAGCTCTTGTTTTTGGAGAGCGGCTCTGCCCTGTCACCTCACGTGGCCAGCCTGAAGGCCTGGGTGACTGCTTGCTGCTCACCACCCCACAGCCCCACTGCAGCGAGCAGAGGGAGGGGTGAGAGGAACTGGGGGGTGGAAACGCACCTTCCCCAAGAAAAAGCGGTGGATTTCCTGCCCTTCCTCCCTGGACTTCCTCCCTGTGAGTAATGTGGAATTTCCCTTTTTATTCCCCCCTCCCAAGGACCCGTTTGACACTTCAGAAGATCTGGTTTCACACCTGCCACACCTCTTGCTATTGTCAAGCCAGTGAGGCGTGAAGTGTGGTGAGAGGACTTGGCAGGGTGGAGGTGACTGTCTCCCTGTGACTTCTGCAGAAATGTGAAGCTCCTGCAGTGGAAAATGCAGATGTCTCAAGCAGCTGATGGCCACTGAAACTCCCACAGGCTGTGCTGTTAGACACAAATATTACCGGTCTCTCAACAGCAGCCAAATACTACGTAGCTTGAGTCTCTTCTCCCTCCATTGGAGATCAATGGAGCAGGGCAACAAAATACACCCAAATGTATGATATATATGAACACGTATGAATCCAAAGACCTTCTAGGGGATATCCCATTGTATTTGTGTGGCACTGATAGATATGCTGGGAACACAAATAACCATCCCAGTTGAGTGGGCCACCCTGCTGGAGCTCTCTGAGCTGCTCCGTCTCCTCCATGGCTTGGCCTCCTTTAGAGACTGAATCCAGTGGCAGAGAAACACCGAGCCCGGCTGGCTGACAGTGAGTCAAAATTCAGTCCAAAAACATCTGCAGCAGCATTTCCCTTGGTCCTTACCAAATTTAGCATCAAAGAAAATCCTAAGAATCAGCTAGCAGCCAAATGAGAAAAGGCAAACTAAACAAGCCAGCAAAGAAACAAAATTAAAACAAACAAACAAACAAAAGCATTAATTTTCAGGAATTCTTTGTTTCCTATTTAGTCCAACCCTACGGCTTTGTGGAAAGAAAAGGCCCCCACTAGGACCTGAAGGAACTTCTCTTTGTGTTTCTTTTCCCTCAGCTGATGTTGATCTTTAACCTTAAGGCCTTGGTGAGAAATCTAAGGACTTTGATTTTTCAACTCCTGGTGGCAGCTAGATGGCAGGTGAATTTTCAAGAGTTTGAGCACACATAAGCCTGAAAAGATCAAAATATTTTGCACTTCGCTGGTTTCCACAGCATGACCTGATTTGTACCAGACTTTCTATCCTGAAGGTTGTTCCTGCTCCACCTCAGATACAGGGGATGTTATTCACCTTCCTTGTTGGCTCCCACACACATAGATGAGGAGCAACCTCACCTTTTATTTATGTGCAGTGACTTGTTTGTAATTTCTGATCCAAGAAACATAGCTGCAAATGTGAGCCTTTAATGAGCCTGTGGCTGCAAATGATAAGAGATGCTTCCTGTAAGTTTCAGCTTCATGTATTGTTTTTTGTAACAATAGAGAATAATGAATTGTGTTTTCTAAGTCAGCAATTTTATGACACAGTTAGTTTGCATTCCCTAGTGAGGAACCATTAGGGAATACCAAAACTTATAAATTAGAAAGAATGTGAGCAAACAGGATAAGAATTAACACTGGTGCATCAGCAATTGCAGCTCACTGAGCTACACTGGATGCATTTGAATTCTATGGTAGGCTGATTTTCTTGGTCATACATCTAGAAGCCTTAATTTACAGCACTTTCCTCTCAGGCACCGCTTCCATGAGCCTGAAACCTCATGAATGTGAATTCCATGTGCAGTGGGATTCGCCTTCCCTGCAAATGTTCCCAGCTCCCTCACTTTCTAGATGATCTGTGTTGTTCCTTCCGAACAGCTACAGCTGGCATCAAAGACATCCTTCTGCTCCTGCCAAAGCCAGACAATTGCTGTCCCACGAAGGGAAGAGAAGCAGCAGGAGGGATGGCTGACCTGGCCCTTGTTCCAAGAGCCAGTAGAGCTCCTCTGTTGTATCTTGTGCCAGGTCAGCTTCAGGAAAATAAAATTGCTGACTTCAAAATCTTTGCTTCTTATCTCCCTTCCCGCTTCCCCCCCTCCCCCTCCACCCCAGGTGCTTCCCCTTTCATGGGTTCTGGCTAGGTGCAGTGGAGAATCCTGACCTGTGAAATGTGTTTTCAAAATGTTGCAGTGCACATACTGCCCCGTGGAACCAATGCAAACCCGAAGCATGCTGTTCTTAGGTTAGCTGAGACCGTGACTTGGGGAGCATGAGAGATGCATTAGGACCTGTCTGGCCTCCGCTTTGACTGCCAGACACAAGAGAAATGAGGGAGCTCTGACCACTGGCAGGGACCTGGGCATTACTGGCCCAAGAAAAGACCAGAACTGAGCTCCCACTGCGGACTTCTCTCCCTTGCTCTCCCTGCAGCAATTACTAGGCTTGGCTGAGGCTTTGCTACTTCTGCAAAATGGTCAGATCTGTGGTGAACAACTCGTAGTCTCAGCTGACGATTGTGGCTACCTTCATCTATTGTTAGCTAAAGCATCTTTTACTTTCCATCTTCTTCTACCCTGTTGGGCCAGATAAGGGTGAGTTTAAAGGTCAGCAGCTTTGTGGATGAGAATCTCAGCTTTGTGGATGAGAATCTCATTAGCTTTGTAAAAGTTGCTGAACCTTGTTGGCTAGATTTGTGTCGCTGAAGAGAGACATGGCCAGGAGGGCAGCCCATCCCACCTCTCTGAAACAGCTGTCCTGAAATAAAGTGGAATTTCTTTCTAGGAGAGCTCATCTCTCCCAAGTTTGTAACATTAGTCTGGACACCTACATTTTAGATGGTTCAGTTTACGTGAGCCAAATCACATCCATTGTGACTTACCCCGGAAAGATAAGTCTAACTTGGCTGGTATTTTAATGAGTTACACTCATTGCTGCCATTGCTGGGCACATTTTCTACATGCAGCTTCCCAAAACTGTTTTTGGTGTACTCACAATATGAAACTAAATTATTTCAGAGTGAGGCTGAGATGAAACCTGATAACATAAAGAGGAAAAACATTTTTTTTTCATTTCTCATAAAGCGAACTATTTCATTTCTGTGGATGTACGGATCAGAACAGCTGACAACTTGAATACAAGTTAGAACTACATGCAGCAGTTGATGTTCTAGTAAATAAAGAGTGGGATATTGGTAGCTACAGGTATGGATCTTTCAGAGTAAATGTGACAAATACAATATCAGTAGAATAACATGACAGCAGAAAAGTAACACTGTATTTTCATTGCTTAGACTTTTAGCTGAGGTTGCTATTGCCAGTCCTAAGCATCTAGAAATCCTAAATGGGACAAATACTAAGAGACTGTTGGAAAGATTATTTCTTAAGTATGTAGGTCACTACAGAAGTAATGCCTCCTATTTATTTCCATGATGCAAGACGTTGCAGCTGCTGCATGGAGTTACAGGCCACTAGATAAATGTTTTCAGATCAGCAAGAAAGCCAAATGGAAGGTGAGCATTTATTAAACATAAAATGACATTTTAAGTGTTTTTGAATATTGACCTTGTGGATAATTGCACTAAGATCACTGTCTCTCTCTGCACAAGCCCTGTGAGAAAGTTTGTTCTTTGACTGCCTAACCATATTCTTCCTTTCCTTTGTGCATCTGCCTCAGTCAGAGGATGGCTATTGCCACACTACCTTGGCTTTTCTTACCTGTACAGATGTAAGGGACTATTAATGTGAATCGTCCGTGCAAAACAACAACAAAAACAGAGCAAAATAATAAGTTTTGTTTATACAGCTCATTGAAGCAGGAGCTGGGTTTGGTATTTTCATGTTAGCTGAGCCACCGTGATCTTGCTCTGTATGTATGGATAACCAGGCTCAAACGTTTATTTGCAAGCGGATGAGCCTGGAGCAGTCTTGTACTCACCTGTGCCCCATTCTTCTGAAACCCAGAGAAGAGAGGCACTCCAGGATAAAGGCCTGAGGACGCAGCCATGTCTGTACCTGACAGCGGGGATGTTGTGTGTGTGTGTCTGGGCTCAAGAGCAAGTCCCAGTGTAGGTGAAATGCAAAACTCTTGCACAGGAGTTGTCATTCTGTGTGTAGGATTTGGAAGTTGTAGTGATGCGTAGCTGCCCACTGGGTGGTGCCATGCAAGGACAGCAGCTATTGTCACTGGTTTACATAACTCCAGCAAGTGCCTTGCACCCTCCAAGCTCTGAAGAAATCTGAGTTACTCTAGACATAAGCCCTCTTTTTCAATTTATTTTATTTTACCTTATTTTATTTTATTTTTTTTATATAATAGAAATCAACCATAGGAGATAATTCTTGTAACTGTCCTGCCACCCTACTCTTCGGAGCACTATTCTAATTTTCAAGAAACAGTGTAAGGTAAACATGAAGGAAAGAACAAGAAGAAAAATATTAATATAATTCATACATTTTTGACACTGTCTCTCTCCATTGACTGTTCTTTCCCTCTGTGCCTAAAAGCATGTATTGAATCCAGAGATAAAATTTTCAGTTGATGTTTTACAGCTGAAAAGATTGTACTTGTCAGTGATGAGCCAGAAGACGGGTATTGTAATAATGAAAAAGGTTTCAGGTTTTGATCAACGAATACCAAGGCTGACAACACACAGCCTGTGACAGAAGTGTGTGTATCTGCAGTCCTAGAGTGGGAGGTGAGCTCTGACACGCAGTAATATTCTCTTTCTTCCACTTGGCCTCACTTGACCCTTACTTTTACTAGCATGCCTCTTCCCCCAACATAGCTATGTTTTTAGATTACAAGAAACTAAAAGAAAAAAACAAGAAAAGAAGATTGTCTTCATTCCTCAGCCCCTTCCATGTCCATCCTAAGGACTTCCTAAGGAGGTCAGTTTACTCATCTGTACCGAGCATTTGACTACCTTTTGTTCCTTTTCCATTTGACTCATTCCTGCCAAGATATCTAGAGTGTCTGGCTCGTCACCTTCTGCATAGAGGTCAACTACAGGGCCGAGGAGCCACAAGCAGGCAGAAAGTCTGGCACTTCTGGAGGCAGAAGATACACAGTGCAGTATAGGGAGGAAGCAAGAAGGTGTCTCTGTATATCCCACTTTCGGGGCTTGGAGTCTGTATGGTGTTTTTTCTTGATGCAAGTAAGAGAAAGAGAATTGGGAAATACTTGATGAGTCTTGATAGCTTTGCCCAGATATCACTGAAGTGCAATTCAAAAGACTTTAAAACTTAAATGAAAAGTATTAAAGCCCAGTCAATCAATGATCTGCAATATAAATATCAAAGTTCATTACTTCCCAATGAAAAATGTAGAAGTTTACAAATGCTACAAGGAATTGGTCTACATGCAAGGGAATGGCATAATATGAATACAACCATTTCAAAGTAGGATCCTAAAACGATCTGTTAAGAAAGTTATTAAAGATCCAGAGCATGAAAACCGTGCAAGAAATTTCTAAGGAATTATCAAGAAATTTTCTCTGATAAGATGAACCCAAGAGAGATAGGTGGACTGGATTTTTGGAGGGTAAGGGGTGACAGTCTCTGCATGTTGAAAGCAAAACACTTGAACTTCCCTCAAAGCTCCTGGCATGAGCTCTCAGGCCAGGAGCTCAGTGCAGACAACTTGGCTCCATGTCAGACAAGAAAGATCCTTTGGCAGAGATGCCTGAGACTTGACAACAAAAGGAGAGCTGCCTCGGGTTGACTGAGGTCACAGCAAGAGAGATGGTGCTGAGTCAATTTTGGATTCCTGAAACTGAGGAAGCACCTGCTGAAAGCCCCAGTTGTTCATTTCCAGGGAACTGGAAGCTTATTCCCCTGTTACTGGTCTTGTGGCAGTAATAAAGCACCTGAAACACCTCTGAAGAAAAGGACTTTTTTTGCTGTAACTCAGACCAGGTGCCACAAAACTTTTCATCTCAATGGCATGGCTTCATGCTAATTTTATGCTGAACTTTTACTTCATAAATACAATGCAAGATTTCTTTTTGCTAGGTGCTCCTCACAATTAAGGACCATGAATGTTTTTTTAGCTATTTCACAAAAAGATTTTGGAAAATAGGCTTTGCATCACCTGCACAAGAAGGGAGAAAAAAGGAAGCATTGGATTGCAAATTATTAATTGCAGGAATGTGCTTTCCTTTTCCCCTCCTTGTGCTTCAGCAATGGTGTCCTTGACCTCCACAGCTAGCTCACATGACTCGCCCGTAAATTACAGCCAGGACCTTGATTTACTACCGAGTCAGTGTAACATCCACCAGTTTAAAATTTCAAGCCATCCCCATCTCTGAAGAGCTTCACTGGCACAGAACCTGTTACAATTTGTTTCAAGTCCGTCCACATAACAGTTTGATAAGCTCAATGCTCAACTGATTTACTTAAGGCAGGATTTAACTTCCTACCGTAGGTAAGCTGTGTAGACAGAAAAGCAGTTTCCACAGCACATACATTCAGGAGAAAAGAAAACAAAGTCTATTGACTTTCATTTTATGGCAAGGCTGGGTCACATTCTCAATCCAGAAATTAACCTGCACCTACACTGCCAGCAAAGCTATGTTTTCTCCCCAGGGGATGTTACCAGAAACAAGACATTCTTAATTTCTACTTTGTTTTCCTCAGCTGAAGCTAAACTCATCTCTGTTTGTGGAACAAACAAAAGTAAAAGCCATTTAAATGGAATCAGCTGGAGTATACAGACCAGTTCCCCTACATGGTTAAGACTTTGCACCTTAGATGTAGCACAAATCACACACAAATCCCTGCACTTACCTGTGAACGGTCAGGTAGTGATAAATTTTAAAAAGTAATTTAAAAAAAACACCAACAACAGTTCTTCAGACAGTTCCTATGACACACACGAAATGTGGAAAAGCTCTACATTGTTCGCATTATAGCTTTTACCTGTATTTTAACATCAGATATATCATTGCCTGGAAAGAAGCTCTAATATCTTAAACAAATGACATGAAGCTTATTTCCATACTGAGGTCAGTAATATCCTTAGCAGTATTTTTATTGCACTGAGGTACCAAGTAGCTCAGTGAAATTTCATATTGAAATACAAATACCCAACTGTTACCAACTTACATTTCTGTTACGGTGTAACCACTGCTTTTAGAGAAACACAACTAAAAATTAGTTGTGCATGTTCCCTCCTGAGAACTCTATGTCCGTACCACACTACAAAAATTAATTGCCTTTGTGGAGCTACGAAGTAAGTGCAAATAAGGATGATACTATAATTGCTCACTATTTTGACTTATGTCATTTCAACCATAGATTCCTCTCTCTTCTTTATCCATGAGTCTTCATTATGTCAGCCACAGCCTCAAGAAAACAATATGCTTCCTAAAAAGTCTCGTGCTGAAGTCAATCCTTCTGTTCTAACAGACAAAAGGATGAATGACAGACAGTCCTCTTCCAGAGCTGATTAAAAAGAATTCTGAGATTTCTGGGAAGTTCAGGCACTTTTATGTTTCAGTTTTGGTCTGAGTCAGAACAAAACTACATACAGAGGCATGCATATATATATTTTAATTTCAGACAAGCCAAGGATTCAAAAAAATTATGATGTTTCCTCAGATAAAGCAGGCATTGGAAGCTGTCCCTGCTTCAGAAGGTTGGTGTTCCTGACAGTTTCATGTTTATTTGTTGCAGCAAACCCTCAGGGACTGTACTGACCTCATGCTCATTGCCTGCAGCACAGCCCCATTGCTCCAAATACCTGAAGCCTCCACACCCCAGCATGGGCTCCTCAGGCTATCACTACTCTGATTCCTGCCAGACCCTAAAGGTTTTTCACTTTGCTGGCCCTGAGAGCCATGGATGAGATCCATTCCTGCTCCTTCACTGGGTGCTGCAGGCTGGGGATAGCACAGCTCATGGCCATCTCAGCTCCCTCCCATGGAACAGGCCTCCATTGCACAGCCCTGGGACACCCTTACGGGAAGTGATAGCAAAATGAGTGTTCTACAGCTCACTTCCCAGCTATTCATTTAATTTGTGTGCATAGCTAGTTTTACGGGCTCCAGTAATATCCTAAACAAAAGCTGAGGCACGAAACAGAAAAAAATCAGAATACAGCTACTATGTGTGCACGTGTGAAGATGAAGGCATTTAATCAAAAGATCACATCTGAATAGATAAGTCAGAATAATGGACATTTTCCATTAGGTGTTATCTTTTCAGTGAAGAGGCACAGGTATCAGACTGACGTTCAACAACTGATCCAACAAGTGAAGAGGAAAAGCTATGACTTCAGGCTGTGTTTTAATCTTCTACTGGGACTTTCTACAGAAGATACAAATTCTGCTACATAACTCACTATCCTTCTTGAAACAGTCATATAGAAAGAAACTGGTAGAAAACATTGCACTTTTCCAGTGGCTCCCTACAGTTTATTCTAAGCTGTCAAGTAATTGCCCTGTGAGGAAAACAGTGAAGAGAAGACAGAAACCAGACTGTTTCATACTCACTCTTCCACAGGAAAACAAAACAAAGCAAAATGAAAGAACATCTTCAAACACTTCTGTAATGGCTTTTCTCTGTGGAGAGAGAGAAAGGATCCTTTGCCTGATTATAATGGATGGTCTTTACCTGAAACATTTGGAAAGTTCTCTATATTGCCAATCTGAGCGTTCACGAGCTCTGAAGGTGGTAAACCCTAAAAGACAGAGCATTAATTCCATAACATCTTCACCAGCTTTGCACAAACGTACAGAAGTCTCTTCACACTATCTAAAGTCACAGACGTCTGTTAAGGACAGGGAAAACCTTCTGCGGGGGAGTCCATTTTCTCCCCGTACTTCCCAGCTGTCCATGGCACATTGGCCCCAGCGCAGGTCACCTTCCTCTGCCCCGCTGTCTCACCAGCATCCTTCAGACTTCGCCGCTCTGATTTCACTTCCCCTCTCAGCAGCTCATTGAACACGTGTGCATGCAGATGAAGAGGAATAGCTTCTCTCCAGCCGCAAAATCATGAAGCAGAAGTAAAATACACTAAGCAACGATCTGCCTTTTAGTTTTAGCCGTTACCCTGTCTCCATCCCACTCATTTCTGCTGTTGCACCTTGTCTGAATTACACGTTATCATGCTTTTGGAAAGGGGTGCTAAGTAAAACATTTGTTTACTCCTAAGTGACTTCAGAAGGGTAAATCTGACCTGGACTTCTAAATTGCTCAAGCAGTTGTGAAAATTTTTCCCTGTCCTTGATGCTAATATATGTATGTAAAGTACTTGGCATTATAAAATACAAAGAGTGGAAATCCATAACTGAGCAAGAGCGAAAAATATAGTTGACTAAATAAATAAAAATACTGGAAGCTTGTTTTCAAAGCTGTGCAATTTCTTTAAATGGTGAAGTTTTTCAAATCCTTATTTAACCGTGGTCAGATGGAAATTCCACAGAGACGCTTTCAATAAAATACCTTGATACAGTACTCCATTTAACACAGCTTTACCTAAGAGATATACAATGAATACAGAAAAAAATAGAAGCAGATCACTTTCAATCCATAGGACTTTGGGGAATCTATAAATCTGTTATTTGTCATGAAGGTTTTAATATTCTGGATTTTGAGAAGAATTTGACTCACTCACAGATAAAACAAAAGCGAACCCAAAACAGGATTTTGATTTGTGTAACTCAAAATACAACATAAGAAATATCAATCACAGTTTCACAAAGCAGATAGGATTAGACGGCATCTCATTTGTTCATATCCTCTTCCAATGGAAGAATCAGTTGAATTTCTGGCAGAAAATGTTTGTCTAATATCTCCTTAGAAAGAATAATGGGGAGTTTAATTTCCTCAAGTAATTGTTCAAGTATCGCCTTATAATTAGGAAACAAAAAACTCTTTCTGATGTGAATCTTCTTTACTGAGTTTGGAGGCTAGGACTCGTCTTATCCGTCCTGGACACAGAGAATGACCACCTTCCTTCCGTGTCACCACTGAATAAACTCTCTTTGCACTTTTCATTTCCAGGCTAGACAAACTCAATCTCTTCAAACTACGAAGACTGAACAAATTCAACCACAAATCATACACTCTCATCACTAAAATGAACTCTGAAGAGTTGCTTCTGCTCCCAATGGCTTCATGCACTCTTAACAAATTTATCATTTTCTTACCTGATTTTTTTTTTATCACACATTAAATTTCTTCAGTCTCTTCTAGCTGAATGCAATTCTGCTGTGGGATCACAATAAAAACTTGTGTTATACTGTAATGCCTACTTCCCTTTTTCATCTCTTTTAGTAACTGACAAAGCTATTTTAGAATATTTGCTAAAAGGATACATATTTTTTCCCTAATTTAAAAGCTTCTTTTGGAAAACCCATCCATTACTCATGGAGAACTGTATGGCTGTTTCACTCACCTTTCATCACAAATACTGCAGTCATCAGAGATATTTTTTCCAGAACATATATATATATATTTGAAATACCAACACTGTAACATATATTCACCTTCTATTTAAAACACGGAGAGCTATAAAGAATTTCTTAAAATATAAAGTGCAATCCAAGCAGAAGATGAACACAAGTATGAGGGAAGCAATATGCTCGTTTCCAAGTTATCAACCTGACTTGATATGAGACTCAGTCATTCTCCCATAAGATTCATTTTCCGTAGTGGAAAATATAGGCAACAAGTTTCAATAGCTGTACTTATTTGAGACTAGTCAGATGAGGATGTTCTGCTGGCACTCATGTTCCGCAGCTGGCCAGACGGACATCCAGGGCAAGATGGTTCCAATATAATATAGAACAGTGATCTCTAACCATTTTTGATCATGGACACTTATCAGGAAAAAAAAATTGAGCACACACTTCCAATATATGTACATTTATAAATAATTTTTGTATATGTATTACTGTATTAATATATTATTTACATTATAAAACATAAAAATAGGAAATAAAAAGGATGAGGAAAATGATGAAGTAAACACTATATTAAAAAATATTTTTATGCTATTAATAGTACAAAAATATTTTCTTTCTCTACTCCAGCAACTTGTCTTTCACACCCCCTGAGATGCGTGCATCCTGTTTTGGAGATAACTGACATAGACATCACATTAGGAGGCTGCAGTAAAGAGGGTGTCAGCCTCTTTTCTCTGGTGACAAGTGCTAGGATGTGATGAAATAATCTCAAGTTGTGCCAGGGGATGCTTAGATCAGCTGTGAGGAAGAATTTCTTCATGGAGAATGTGGTCAAGCATTGAAACAGTTTGCCCAGGGAAGTGGTGGATTCCCCATCCCTGGAGGTATTTAAGAGATGTTTGGATGTGATACTAAGAGACGTGGTTTAGTGGTGGGACTTGGTAGGTCAGGCTGATGGCTGGACTTGATGATCTTGAAGGTCTTTTCCAACCTAGATGATTCTCTGATGCTCTGATTAAGGAATACTACTGGTGGCTAAAAGATCCTTTAACTGACTCCTGCTGTCCCTGTGTGGTGGTTTCACCCTGATAAGGATCTAAGATCCACCAAGCTGCTTTCTCACTCCCCCTCTTTGAAAGAACAAGGGGATAAAATATGATGGAAAAAATCAATTCCTATCTTTGAGCTTCTTCCTAGAAGATAGATATTGCATTTGTTTTCTGTTAAACCAGAGAAATCATCCACATTAGCTACAGTGCCCCATGATAACCATACCATGAAAGAATCTCTCCTGGTAGATGTAAACTTCTGAGACTGGGAAAAAGATGCCCTCTTCAAGGTCTAGCTGGGATGTTGAAAGAAATTATTACTTCAGCTATTCACTCACTCCTTAGCAGACCTATCATTTAATGTGAGCTCCTCTAAGAGCACTTTGTGTATTAAGCCGTAGGAGATAGCAGAAAAATAGATTGGGATAATAAGACATAACATCTTACATGACATCAGTAAAAATGAAAAACTTAATATACATCCATCTTAGCTTTGGTCATGCTAATAGGAAATATAACAACCTGAAAGCATCAGGGTTGAGAAAATTCAGAAGTGAGAAGGAAGCTGGGGCTTTCCAAGAAATAAAGTCATGAAGTGTTATGATTGAAAACAGCAGATATTCAGAGTTCTACGTATAGAACACTAACTCTGTATTAGTTTTAGATGTATTGATCCTGATAACAATTAGAAATATTAGGTAAAAATAATGATAGTAACCATAATAATTTGCTTTCATACAAATGTGATTTAATAAAAAGAATAAAATATACAAGTTATAAAAAACATAAAAGAGGTGCTTTACTTGAAAGTACTCCTCTTTCTGTCTTTCATTGGGCCACTGTTTATGCTACAGTGCCATGATCTTGAAGGTCTTTAGACCCTCACAGACTCCTCAAGACCATCACAGAATATCCCGAGTTGGAAGGGACCCACAAAGATCATCAAGTCCAACTCCTGGCTCCACAAAGGACCACCCAAAATCCGAACCCTATGTCTGAGAGCATTGTTCAAGTGCTTCTTGAACTCCGGCAGCTTGGGGCTGTGACCACTGCCCTGGGGAGCCTGTGCCAAGGCTCGACCACCCTCTGGTGAAGAACTCTTTCCTAACATTCATTTTCTTCCTTGATCATCATCCATATAGGACAGATTTCATAATATTGACATCTACAAATTCTTTGTGTATTGTCTGTATTTGATTAGTCCTCAATTTCTTGTTGTATTATAAGTCAAAATTTTTTCATCTGTTGCTGTGAGAGCCTAATTTTTTTTTACTTTAGTGTAAAATTAAAATTTGCAGCTGTTCTCCCGCATAGATAAGAGGTGAAAAGGAGATAAAGAATAAAACAGCTCCTGTACAGCTAAATAAGTTGGGTTGTGAAAGGGAGCAGCAGAGCTGCAAACAGTTTTTCCTGCCTCTGCTGTGTGGTACCTGGTCTCCAGGAGAGGGGCAAAACAGATGGGTGCAGTTGATAACTTCTCAAACTGAGGTCACAATCAGAGGTTCTAAAAAACTTCACTGACAGAAATTAATCTTCTGGCCCTGGTTGGGGAATTACCAGCTGCCCACAGTCAGCCAGCAGCTAGAGGAAAGAGAAGGCCTGGTAGGAGAAGCTCTGTCTAACAAAGATAAGATCAATGGGCTCTGAGTTGAGCTTCTGTAAAGCGGAGCACTCATAGGAACTGCTCCACTGCCAGATCAGTGGACACAGCCATCTTTGACCAGCATCACTGAATTCAGCAAAGGATGCTTGTACTTGGTCTAAAATGAAGTACTTGAATAAGAGATGAAGCTGGTGTGGAAATAATTGAAATACATTGTTTACGCAACTGAAAATTTCCCTAAGTACTTCTTACAGGTAGCATCACAAGAACTTTGACCTCGGCATCATGTGGGACGTAGAATATTGCACACTGATTCGTGCCTGGAGGTCAGTAAATATTGACTGAGCAATAGGCCTTTGAGAAAAGCCTTCACACTTAGTTTTCTCCTTGCTGGATTCAACATTGCAGCCTTCTAAGCCATTGCTGGAGTCCAGTAACCTTGCACCACAAAACTGAGTAACTCAGGGCTTCTGGGACAAAGGCCCTGGCCTGCACATTCTGACAAAGGCGTACAAGTAATATGTGATAAAGGCTGAACACTTACTAATGAAGACAGACAAAAGGAAATTAATATAAAGCAAGGCTTTATAAGAATTCTATATATTTCTTAACTACATATTCAGCTGGAGTTGACAAATATGTTCTAGTGTTTAGATATCTGGGCATCTTACTTCAGTCACGTTTTGCATGCTGGGCAATTTAGGTGCTAAAACCAATTTCCTTCATCTTTCAAACTTATCACTTTGAACAGCAGTAAACACTACCAGTTTTTTTTTTTTCTTGTGCCCAGAGCCTGGTCTGAAAGGCTGTATGCTGGAAGTCAAAGACTTCACATTCATAAACAACAGTTGCTTCTGTGTTATGAATACTTATTTTAACTGTTGCAAAAATGCACCGATAATTTTGGTTGTGAGCTCAATTCCCTTCAGGCTGAGATGGGAAATGAGCTTAGGTTTCCCACGTCACCTGAGCAGCCTATGAACCCTGAAGGTACTCCTACTGGGAGGCTCCAAAGGAAAAGAGCAATGGTTTGGTCCTTGGAGGAAGGAGCTTCAGTCCTTGCCTCTTGCAGAGAGGTGATATAAACACCTCAAAACCAAATCTGACTTCTTTTTAGACTAGTTTAGGCTCCTTCCAAGTGGATTTTTTGAACCTCATCTAAGGTATTTAGCTCCTTCTATGTACTGCATGCAGTTCTGCCCATACAGAGCAATGGCTTCACACTCAAAATTTAAGTTCACTGTGCTTAATTCCTTTAGCCAGAATGGTTTTATGCTGTGGATTGATTTTTACACAACTCTAGTTTTAACAGCAATTTGGGATTTATTAATATGACATATCACAATGTTAGATTGTATGATTCTTAGTAGCACTTAATCAGCACTTAATCATTAGTCCATTTAACACAATGCCATAATCCGTAATATACAATAAACCACATATATGTAAAAGGATTGAATACATAATCTGAAGAAAAAATGAAAAAATCCAGATCAAAGTTCAGTAAGCAAAGGCTTTCTAAAAGAGGTAGAAAGCATGCTAGAATGCCAGCAAGCTTGTGAACCAAGGAGATATCACTGAAATATAGTGGCGACAGTTATCGATTATACCACCTATATTTAGCAGCACAGGCTAAAATGGGCAAAAAGTTTCTTTGGTTTTGCAGCTTTGCCCAGACAGTACATTTTCCTACAAAGTCTTTTGAACAAAACAATCTGGCTGCCATTGTGACTTCCCCTTTTGTAGGTCAAAGGATCCTGCAATAGTAACATTTTCTCTTTCTAAATCACATCCTATGACTCACAACTAGGTCCCCTTGCAACTCATAATTAGTTCCCCTTGCATTGACCTAAATAACTTTTGTCCTCCTATGGTACAAAGGCTGCTTTGCATGGATTATTTCACAGCAAATTAGAAAAGAGAAAACAATCAGACTGCAACATATGTAGATAAAAAATACACTGTTAAGTTAGATTACTTTTTAAAAAATAATATTATTTGTTAAGAATTATTTTATTCTTTACTCTCAGAAAATTTTTGCTTTATCCTTCTAATGGTTCTGCCATTAAATCAGAGATATACTGCCCAAAGATATGAAATATCAGGCAACCTACAGTCGCCTTCTGGTCCCTCTTCCCATCACACCTATAGTATTATCACAAAGAGAACAGGAAAGTACGGGTTAAATAATGAAAAAAATAAATAATGAAAAATAAATAATGAAAAAAAAGAAATGTTTCCATTCGATTCAGAATGGAATAAATTGCTACAGAAATACCACACAGGAATAACATCTCACCTACAGTGATGTTGTGAGTCTTGCAGACAGAATACTGAGAACTCCCAGTATTTATGTGAGTATCTGTGAGTATCTAGACACTGACAGGAGACGTAAATCCTGCACGGGGACAACGTGTCAGATTTTCCTGCTGTGCAGGTCAAGACAAACCTACACTATATCTGAAGCTAACATCAACAGAGCAAAGCCTTATTTCCTCTGCTTTTAGATCTTCTGCCACTTTCTGACAACATTGTTTCTTATGCAGGTTATTTTTCCCAGCACTTGCATCTTTCTTCATAGTTCTGTCAGCTATGTGATAAAGACGGTTAGCTGTTAATGACTGGCGGGCTTCAATCTATTGCTGACTGCTGCAGACACTGTTGCTTGGATGTGCAACAGCTGGTTTCTCATGCTCTATCATATGAACCTTGCAGAAATGGCTTCATTTACTACATATAGGAATCAATTTTAAAAAAAAAAAAGTTAGTATCCCTTATATTTTTCATCTACCACAGTGATATTTATTTTAATTATACATTTCAAAATAAGACGCAAAAATAAAATCTATGTCTCTACCTAGCATCTATCAGCTCTAATCTAGATGATCAATTCAGTAAGAAACAATGCTCAGATAGGGGCATTTCTGCCCAAAGTCATGTGATAATCCATTGCAAAACAAGAACCAGAATCAAAGCTACTGCTTTATGCATAGAAATGAGCAATTTAGGAAAACCCAGAGTGCAGTATCTATGTTTTTTGGGCTTGTTACTGAAAGTTATAAGTGAAACTGAATACATTTGAATATGCAACAGTAGCAAAAAAGAAATTGAAAGGAAGATCCTTTCAATCCTGTTAAGATCGTTAAGAAAGATCTTAACTAAGAAACAGCTCATACTATGAGTACCGAAGACCACTATATTTATATGCAATATACCTTAAAATATGATTTTAAGCAGATCAGTGATGGCTTTTACACTAGGTTTGGTATATGAGCTATTTTTTCCAGCAGTCTTGACTGAGCAGAAAGAATGAAAGAAATTTGAAAGCATAGAAGGAAAAAGGAAAATAAACCTTTCTTGGAGAAAATGTTACTGCTTGATGTTACACAAAGAATAATACTGTTATTACAAATCAAATATTAAAATATATATATACACTAATGGTTTTTTAGTCATTAGGACGTAGTAGCATGGATAAGAACAATTTCAAATAAAGAGATTTGGTAGAATTGTACATAAACCTTGCAGAATTGTTTGTCATTTTCTTAAAGTGTCCTTCCATGATACATGGTGCCAGTGTCTTACTATGAAACCTTAAAAACAAACAAACAAACAAACAAAAACACCTTTGCAAACTTATTCTGAATGAAGACCCTGCAGAGTTTTCCTTTTGAATTTGAGTACCTCAGAACCAACATGCCAAAGTGCAGGTCTCCAGGTTGTTTGGTATTGAGCCTGCCAGGCAGCAGTGAAAACAGGGCTTCTCCACAAGGAAACACGAGGCACAGATGTCTGAGGCTCAGGCAGGCAGTGCCCTCATTGTCCCATGTTACCTGAGGAGGGCCAGGCTGGGGACAGGTTCCTTCACAGCATTCTGTTCTTCAGCAGTTTGCCAGCACCACTGTCAGTCCTTCTGGTCCTTAGAGATGCCACTATTCAACAGCAGCTTTGACAACCAGATAGTTACACTGGTACTGAAGAAAACTGCTGAATCCTCTTTTAACTTACCTCTAATTGGCCACCTATATGCAGGCAATATATCAAATACCCAATTATAACAGCGGAAGAGAAAATAGTTCAAGATTTTGTTACTATAAACAAGCATTTAGCAGTCACTGCTTCACACTATTCTCAATAAACTGAAGATTCAATAGATCTTTGGCTCACGGTTTCCATCCAGTTCTGTAGAGCTTATATAGATGTCTGCCAGCAGTTGGGGAACAGTGAGATCAGGGCTGTTCCATGAGCCAAGAGGAGCCCCAGATACAGGTAGGGCAGCATCCTCACCAGTCAGGGCACTGTCTCACGGGGACAGACTGCCTGGTGACATCAGGCAGGGCAAGGCACCAAGTCCAGTCCAAGCTCTAGGCAGGAATCCAGTCAGCAAGCCAGGACAGAAGAAGACAGGACTGCCTACAACATGGCTCAGACTTGGCCTAGGCTTCTGGGCCCTTGGGCAGAAGAATCATTGGAGATGTTGCTCCCAGGTATTTAAGGCCTGTTGGGACTCTCCAGGCCCTGACACAGATCTTTGTTCGGCTTTTAAAATGACCTTTTTGATGGCTATAGCTGCATGATATTTCTTTAAAGTCACCTTTCATATAGACAGACAGCATTGCTGATGGCTTCTCATGAGACAATATGATTGCACAGGCCAAAAATGTGCACAACTAATCCATGTAAGTTGCTTCCAAAGAGATAACGCACAGAGAGATTGTCACTCGTACGGATTTTTACTCCACAAATCCTGATTCTCTTCCTGCAGCATTGGTGAGAATGTTGCAGCTGCCTTCCCCAGAACTCTGTCCCCTATCAGTGTATATATAGCCTCATTTATGACTTAGTTCTTCCCATGATTTTAATGGGAAGACATAGAACTGGAAGGCACGTGAGGATCTTTGCAAGTTCTTATATTCTGGTGGCAAATTGAATTTTCATGCTACTTTTATCACTGTCCAGTGTAGCCCCACACTGCTAGCACTACGTTTACCAGTCCGATCTGGCCATAGCTGAAATCAAAAAAGACTGAGATTGGAAACTGTAACAAATAGCTATCATGGAATGAATTTCCCAAATTAACTCATAATTAGAACAGTGTTTCTTAACAGTGTGGTCAGAACTCTCACCAGGAGCTTGATAGAAGCACTCCAGGTGTAGGCAATTTAAACTGCTTGATACATACTGCAATGTGGCTGAGAATACCTGAATTCTGAATATCTGCTTGTTTGCAGTAAGTTCAACACTCTAATCCTTTTGGGAGTTTTCAGCTTCTGGCTGGAAGTTGATTGCTGTCAATATTACTCCTATCTGGGTACCTACATAACAGGTTGTTTCTGACTAGCGGAGCTTTTTCCATATTTAACACTTCAAAAGTGCCTGTCTATCTACAGATGCATCAGTGGAGAGAACGGAAGAGAGTATACAACAACTCACATTAGGGTGGCTCATCATTCTCTAGTACAGAGTCAAGTAAAGAACAGAGGGTGATCTAGCCACTGTGGACTTTTCCTACACAAACCTGTGTGTCTGTACTAGCTGCAAATGGAGCTAAAGGTAATCAGTATATATAGTATAGTTTGCAAATGTGTATGCTTGTTTGATATAGATACAGAATTTTATACATATTATGGTCCAGAAACAAACTTTGATATAACTTTGTCAGTAGTTTGGGCCGCATTATGATTACTTCGTTTTATGAAGCTGTCTTAATCTAGGTCTTCACGTAAACACAGCATCGGGTCAAGAGAAATGGATATAAGGCACTTTATGAAGAGGTACCAAGCCCTTAAAGCTCATTCTGAGATATACTGGCAGTGTTTCACAGTATGAAAAAAGCAGTGTTATGAGCAAATCATATGTGATCCAGCTCGGTCGTCCTCCCTTTGTTTGGCTTTTCAGATCTCAAAATCAGATCCTGGAAAATGAAGAAGGATTACCAGGAGCAAAAAGCAGTAACAACAAAAATGCAGCTCAGCATTCTGCCGTTCATTCATCTGACTTTCCTCAATGAGCGTGTTGGGAAGCAAGGCTGGGGTATAGGCACTGCTGCTGAAACACGGAATTAATGCTACAGTCATCTAGACCTATTCCAGATCAATCAAAATGACTCTGGCCTTTCTGTATTAGGTGATACACAAGTGGAGAGGGCAGGGTGAACGTACGGAGGGAATCTTGTCTGCTAAAGAACTCTTCAGAAATTCATAGTTCTACAATTGTGATAACATAGTTTCACCTAAAAAAAGATCTTTGGGCTGCATTAGTACCGAATGTTATGGCATTCTTCCCTTTCTCTAAAGAAAACATACTGCTGAGGAAGGTTTCTAGTATTAACTGCTTCTCATCATAGGAAATAAAACAATATATTCCATGTGCTTTCCTCTGTCCCTAATAGCTTCGGGGCTTAATTTTGCTTTGTGGTTAGAAGCTATTTAGAGTCTGAAAAGAACATCGTAATGACGCTTCAACAGTTACGCAATCTCTTAATTCAAGTCTTCAGTTCTGCTGCCTCCCCTTTCAAATACCAGTCATAAACTTTTGGATTGCACAATGAATGCTGCGCTTTTCCCTGTGAGAATAAACAAAAAGACATGCTGTGTTCAATGACAACAGAAAACAGAAATCACATGGAAAACAGCCAAGGGTGCCACATATTCTACCTGATTTTAAAAAAATACATGCTAGAAGTATTGCTGAACATTAAAGTTGAGGAAGAATTTAGATAAGCATGTGAGATGTATCATTTTCCAACAGATACCGTCAAATTTAAAACTAAAAAAGGTTTTTCTTATTCTTTGATGTTTTTTGGAGAGGAAGGAAGGTGGAAGGAAAGGAAGTGGAATTATACTGTTCTGTTGTTTGGTTCTATGTAAACACCCACATAACACATTGCATGCATCCCCACAGGTGACCATGAAGGTCAAGAACATGATGCATTTCAGGAAGAGCAGAAGTACACAAATAAGACCATGTATAGCTAGCACAATTATATCCTCTTTCAAGAAAGGAAGAATGGTCTCTATGAAGGCATGAATATAAAACCTAGTGTCTTCTGTTTGTAACTTTTTTCTTTTGTTTTATGAATACATATATTGCAGATCTGTAAATAACAAGGGCTCCCTCTAGTGAACTTTTGTGGCATTCAAGGTGTTGTAACTACTAAAGACGGAGGAGAAAAAAGGTTGTAGGCAGAAGAGACATCTTCTGTGAGGTCATCCACTGAATTCAGTGAAAAAAGAAAAAAGGAAAAAGCTTTTAGATACACTGGAAATTTTTTAGTCTGTAGCACAATGTATATCTGTGGTGGTGGTTTCACACTGGTAGGTAGCTCAGCTCCACCAAGCTGCTCTCTTACTCCCCCCTCCTCAAAAGAACAGGGAGAAAATATGATGAAAAAAAGATCATGAGTTCAGATAAGGACAAGATCACTCATTAATTACTGTCAAAGGCAAAACGAAATCAGCATAAGGGAATAAATGTAATTTATTGCTTATTGATAACAGACTAGAGCAACAAGAACAATAATAAAGCAAATTAAAACCACCTTCTTCTGCCTCCTCCTCCTGAGCAATGCAGGGGAACGGGGTGGGCAATGGGGACTGCAGACTGTCCTTAATGCTTCATCCCTGCCACTCTTCCATGGTCACTCTCTGCTCCCAGTCCATGTGGGGTACCTCCCACAGGATGCTGTCCTTCCAAAACTGATCCTGCGTGGGCTTCCCACAGGCTGCAGCTCTCCAAGCACTGCTCCAACACTGCTCCATACCACGGGGCCCATCCTTCAGGCACGGCTCCAGCACGAGTCCCCATGGGCAGCAGCTCCCCCAGATCTCCTGCCCCACCGCAGGCTCCTCTCCACGGCTGCAGCTGTGGCTCAGGGCTCCTCCTGCGGGGGCTCCATGGGCTGCAGCCTCCTCCAGGCCTCACCCACTGCTGCACCACGGGCTCCTCCATGGCTGCACGTGGAGATCTGCTCTGTGTGGTGCCCATGGGCTGCAGGGGGCCAGCCTGCTCCACCATGGGCCTCTCCTGGGCTGCAGGGAACTTCTGCTGCAGCCTGGAGCACCTCCTGCCTTCCCCCTGCACTGACCTTGGTGCCTGCAGGGCTGTTCCTCTCACATTGCTTACTCCTCTCTCCCAGCTGCTGTTGCCCAGCAGTTTTTCCCTTTCTTTGATTTGCTCTCCCAGAGCACACCCAGTGTTGCTCCTGGCTCAGCTCTGGCAACAGCGGGTCCCTCTGGAGCAGCTGGAGCTGGCTCTGATCTGACATGGGGCAGTGCTGGGCTCTGCTCACAGAGGACATCCCTGCAGCCCCCCTGCCTCCAAAAAACCTTGCCACATAAGCTCAATACAGAGTCAGAACTGGGGAAAGGTAGTGTTTTACAGTAACAAATACATGTGCAGACACTGTGACACTTGGATATTGTCCCTTACTGATGTTTACTTTGCCTGTTCATCCTCCCTCCTCCCGGCTTGTGTGATACTCTTGCTTTACTGACCTTCATTGTAGACTCAAACCCATAGGAAGCCACTTAATTTACTCATTTAGTTATCTCACAATAGTGAAAATAAAAAATAGTTACACATCTGCCCAACACAGGCAACTACAATTTAGCAGATACACTGTTTACCCTTGCCCCACTATGTCACTGGTGCTTGATTACAATTTTCAAGAGTTATGCTCATAATGGCAACTTCTTCTTGCCCATCTGTTTTTCAGTATTATTAAATGTAATGCTTGTAACATTTTTTTTGGCTTTGTGTACATCAGAAAAACTGACTTTGAAAGCTCTTGTGGTTATGGCTGACGTTACAGCACAGGTAACATCAGTTCTGGCATTTTGTAACTTTTCAGAGCATCAGTTTACTTTTACTTTAGAAATACAGAATATTTATTTTTGGCATAGTCTCGGGTGGTAGGGCTGTAGTTATGCACCAGACTGAAAGTACTTGTCATATGCAGCGTCTGGCTGTGCTGCTATTGAAACTCCCTGGAGTGTTAACTGCATCTGCTTTGTGCACTCCCTAGTGAAAGTCTGAGGTAGAAAGGGTGATGGACTATGCCAGTGCTCTAAAACTATAATACATGAACAATTTCCAAGTGCTGGACAGTAGCAGCAGTTCCTGATTCTGTCTTGGCACTGGTATTTGACTAAACCATGGACTGAATACTCCCATGCAAGATACAGAGCTGGACCAGCAGTTACCAGCAACTGTGATGTGAAATAGCAACTCCACAGAGCAGCTGTGGTCTTGCTGGAACTGCCGGGCTGTTGGTAACCTCCTGCGTTCAGTGTTTACATCTGTGCTTCAACGTCATTATTTCCAAGCAGTGGTTAACACCAGTCTGCTGCTGAAGGCGTCTGCAGTCTCAGTTTTCTCAACAGATGCAAGTTTATCTGAGGTGGGACCTGGTCCCTGCTGGAGCAAAGAAGGTGCTGTATAGGAGCGGCTTGTGGGCTGGGAATCTGCGGCAGGGAATTGAAAATGTGACTCAAGGACAAGCAGTAATGGACCCACTGTTGAAACAGAGGTTCTCTGAGAACATAGGAACCTAAATCTGGAGGGTGGTAACACAGGCAGTGGGGGCTGGCCTTCTCCTGTGCATGTGGTGCTTGGTACACTGATGGAAACTTCTGCATCCTTGCTCTGAATACAAGTACGAGGAATCCATCAATGGTAAAGTTCCAGTGAGAAGCTCTGGTGTATTGTGTTTACTGCATAAGAGTATAAGATCATATAAAAACTGTACTTGAGAGTGTGTTGACCTATCAAATAATTTTCTCCATTTGTACATTAAGCAAAACAGATGCAAAAAGCTAACATACACAAAATGGACAACTGCCTCCTGTGCCCACTACTGCAACTTACAAACCTCTTTTTTCACAATACAGAGCACCAGTGCAGAATGAAAGCACATTCAAGAAATAAGGTATTTTGGTATGCCTTAAATACATATATAAGTGAATTTTTTTTGAAGACACATTAGTATTTTCCATATTTCCCTTTCTTTCCTCCACCTGTCTTTTCTCATGCACATATTTGTTGTTTAAATGACTCCTGGATATTGACAGCACCAAGAACATCACCCTGTTAAAGACTAGGACCTCTGAATTCAGGTATCTGCATGCAGATAGCTACTTGTAAACTAGAAGCAGGATTCAGCTTCCTGGCGTGGGGACCTAAAGCCAATGGAGGCACCCTGTGTATCACCCTGTAACCCCATGTAACACCCTGTGTTAGCTGAGCTGGGGTAGGTTCAGCCCGAGACTTGAGAAGCCTTGGGCCCTCCTGAAGCAGCAGCTGAAAGCCAAGCAGGACCCCGAGCTCACAGCCCTTAAGACAGCACTGAATTTAGCTGTCCAACTCCTGTGCCTTCTGCTGTTCAGGATGCTGCAGGTCACCCAGCACAGCCTCCAGCTGACAGTTGGCAGATCCTGTGGAGATTTTCCTGTCCCATGTATGTGGCCAGGGTATTTCACCAGTATAACATGCATCAGTACAGGTCAAGGGCTGACCTGCTGGAGAGGAGCTCTGTGGAGAAGGACCTGGGGGTCCTGGTGGACAACAAGTTGGCCATGAGCCAGCAGTGTGCCTTGGTGGCCAAGAAGGCCAATGGCATCCTGAGGTGCATTAAAAAGAGCGTGGCCAGCAGGGTGAGGGAGGTGATCCTCCCCCTCTACTCTGCCCTGGTCAGGCCTCAGCTGGAGAACTGTGTCCAGTTCTGGGCTCCCCAGGAAAGACAGGGAATTGCTGGAGAGCATCCAGCAGAGTGTCACATAGATGATTGGAGCCTGGAGCATCTCCCTTCTGAGGAAAGGCTGAGAGAGCTGAGGCTGTTCAGCCTGAAGGAGACTGAGGAGATCTCATCAATAAGTATCTAAAGGGTGAGTGTCAAATAGATGGCTCCAGGCTCTTTTCAGTGGTGCCCAGCAACAGAACGAGGGCCAATGGGCACAAACTGCAACACAGGACGTTCCATATGAACATGAGAAAGAACATCACGGTGTGGGTGACAGAGCACTGGACCAGGCTGCCCAGAGAGGCTGTGGAGTCCCCTTCTCTGGAGGTGTTCAAAACCCGCCTGGACACTTCCCTGTGCAACCTCCTGCAAAGAACTTGCTTTAGCAGAGAGGTTGGACTCAATGTCCTCCAGAGGTCCCTTCCAGCCCCTGTGATTCTGTGATCTCATGGTCTCTTCAGTAACACTTGGCAACCGTGTCTTGCTGGNCCCGGCCCGGTCCGGCGGCTGCGGGTGAGGCGAGGAGGCGGCGGCCGGCGGGGAGGTGCGGGGGTCGGCCCAGCCCCGCTGTGTTCTGCCGCGGTGCCGCTGCCGTGCTCGTGCGGCCCCGGCCTGGCTGGCAGGGCTGCGGCCTGTGGCTGACGGCGTGTTTTTCTCTCGTTGCAGAGCTAGCCCCTGTGATTCTGTGATCTCATGGTCTCTTCAGTAACACTTGGCAACCGTGTCTTGCTGGTTTGTGACATTCCTCCACAAACACAAGGCCAGGGTTTGCTCTGAAGAAAAGCACAAGCTATCAGAAACGTGTGGTAAGCAACAGCTGAGAGGCTGCCCTCCTCGGCAGGTGGTGACCTCCTGGTTTCAGCGAGCACACACAACAGCAGACACGACCCTGCCACCTTCCAGGGCGACCCTACTGCCGCCCCCGGCTGCCGCCAGCTGCGCATGCGCCGCCGCCAGCGCAGTTCCGCCGCGCCGCCAGGCGCCGCGCTCAGGCCGCCGCCGCAGCGGAGGCTGCCATTGCGCGCCGGCCAGGAACCGGAAGCGGAAGCGGCTGCGCGCGGCGGGGCACGCGGGCTCAGCGGCCGTTTCCTGCGGGGCCCACCCGGCCCGGTCCGGCGGCTNCAGAGCTGGCGAGCTGCTGCAGAGCGGGCGCTGCGGTGCGGGGCCGTTCTGTCCGGCATCGCTCCTCCCTCCCCGCGAAGAGGGTGGCGGCTGCCGGGCCCTGGGGCTGCCATCGAGCCTTTCCTTCTGAGGCCTCGCTGAGCCTCGAGTGTTCGTAGGTTATGGTGGTCGTAAAGTAACTTAAGATGTTTGTGCTCCTCGGTTTTAACCCTCTGACTGGCTCTTGTGTTAAGAGACGTTGGTTTTACTTGGGAATGGTTAAATGTCCAAAGAGTTCGGTTGTTTACGGATAAGAGCTGTTTTATTTGATACTGCTGTGGGCCTACAACTGAAACGTGCGTCTTTGTTTATTTTTTTTATCCCATGCTTTTTCTGTGTTATGGCTGCTGCAACGATAGTTCATGATACATCTGAAGCTGTAGAGCTCTGTGCTCCCTGTGGGTTATACCTCAAACCCATTACAAAAATGACCATCAGCGTGGCACTTCCTCAGCTGAAACAACCGGGAAAGTCCATTTCAAACTGGGAAGTGATGGAAAGACTGAAAGGTATGGTGCAGACCCATCAGTTTTCCACTCTGCGCATTTCTAAAAGCACCATGGATTTTATCCGCTTCGAAGGAGAGGTTGAGAACAAAAGTTTAGTCAAGTCTTTTCTGGCATGCCTCGATGGCAAGACGATAAAGCTGAGTGGCTTCTCAGACATTTTAAAAGTCCGTGCTGCAGAGTACAAGATTGACTTTCCCACCAGACATGACTGGGACTCTTTTTTCCGTGATGCAAAAGATATGAATGAAACGTTGCCGGGGGAAAGGCCGGACACCATCCATCTAGAAGGTTTGCCTTGTAAGTGGTTTGCAGCAAAGGACTCTGGCTCAGAAAAGCCAAGCGAAGAAGTCCTGACAAAAGTTTTCCAGAAATTTGGAGAGATACGTAACGTGGACATACCCATGCTGGACCCTTACAGAGAAGAAATGACCGGCAGAAATTTTCACACCTTCAGTTTTGGAGGCCATTTAAATTTTGAAGCTTACGTTCAGTACCGGGAGTACGCGGGTTTCATCAAGGCCATGAACGCCCTGCGGGGGATGAAGCTGATGTTTAAAGGTGACGATGGCAAGGCGGTGGCTTGCAATATAAAGGTGAGGAGGAGCTGTTGGCACGGATAAACATTAATTCCATAGGGCCTGGAACCTCCAGTTGTCAGCTGTAGTGGTGACAACAGCTGACAGCCTGTGGTTTATGGGGCCAGTCATAAGGCAATTGTAAAAGGGAAGTGCTAGCATAAACATATGTTGTGAGCAACACTGGCTGTGAACAGAATGGGTGAGGCTTCGCTTGTGCTCTTTTTTTTTTAGCAAGACAATTACTGAAATGAGAGCAACAAACCAAAGTGCCAAGTATGTGAACATTACCTGTTAAGTGGCTTTTAGGAACTAACGTATTTGCAAATCTTAAAATCTTGTCATTTAATTTAAAAAAAAACCACTTCTTATCATATTCAGACATATTTCACCGGAAGGCTGACTTTAAAGTGCTTTTTCTTTTGTATACACTAACAAGTAGAGGCTCTGGAGAGAGTGACAGCCTTCCTGTTTGATACCTGCATGAATAAAGAGGTCTGCCTGTCGAGTGTCAGAATTGTGAAGGGATACCATGTGGTCTGTACAGCCTGTGGAATACAGAGCCAATTGTGATCAGTGTACTCTGTGTACAGAAGGGCCACTCAAGGTCTAAAACCATGTTACCTCACAGTTCCATGTGAATCCAGTATGTTGCATTCGTAATAATTACATACTGAGTTTTCTGGATTTTTTCTCTGTAGCCTCATTGTCTTGGGAAGTAAAATTATTTGACAGGAGGTGATCAGGAATGAAATGGTCTCTTCAGATGCCTGTCTGTGAAAGTATGGCCTGAAGAAAACTTGCTATAGCGTATATGTTTGGAGACTGTCAATGCATTTAGATGTTGGTTGAGTGAAATATTTGCTTATTTATTTCAGTATGTTTAATTTTCGTTCATCAAATCAGCAAGTAGGTTTCAGGAAAAAGCTTGAGTATTTGTTTATGTGATTTGGGAGGGTGCAAATATTGAAAGTTTTACTTCAGTCAGTATAGGTAAAATACTGTAATCTTTTGTTGTTCAAGTTGATCAGCTGGAGCATAGACATCATTGTACATTGACCCTCCTATTCTCATATTCTCAAGTGTGTGTGAAATTCAGGCTGACACTTGTGTGCAGTGGATCAGGGTTCCCCAGTTTAGTTTGCCTGTGCAAGAGGGTGCATGCCTTCCTGGCAGCTGCCCCGAAGTTGATAGGAGAGGGAGAGAGAGGGAAGGCTGTGTTTGTCTGTGCTGTCAGACAGATCTCTTTCGTACAAGGTCACAACACTGTCTACAGGCCTTTTATTGAAACATGCTTTTGCATAGCTTGAACAAATTAAACTGCACAGTCTGTATGCCTTGTTCTGTGCTCCATGGCTCATGGCTTCCACAGAGCAGGGGCCTGTGCTGCAGATTGCTGCCTGCGTGCGGGTGGTATCAGAGTCACAGAATGCCTTGGGTTGGAAGGGACCTTGAAGATCGTCATCTGGTTCCGGGGATGCTGCCCACTAGATCAGGTTGTGGTATCTCACACGGGATGTGAGGACACCAGCAGCGCAATCTTGTGCTGTGCCTGTGCATACTGGAAGATGAGCCTTTTCCCAGGTCTCACTGTTCAGGTGTATGCGGTATCTTTCTGTTGTGTTCTCTGTCTCAAACCTGCAGCTTCAAACAGCAGCCCAGTGCCTCAGTCTGGGAGTCTTTGGGCTGGAATTGGTGAAAAGGCACTTGCATAAACTAGATGCTTAATATTTTAGAACTTTTTCTTCTGAAAAAGAAGAAAATGTTGCACAGGGAGGCCTCTCTTAAGGCCTATTTCTACCTAGAGCTGTACATTCCCCAGAGGCATACATGAGTTGAAAGAGTTCATTCTTTTCCTATTTTTGAAAACACTGGACAGCCAGGGCCTTACCAGACAGATTTTATATCTGACTGTCAAAACGCGCATAAATGTAAACTGGTACCCAGTTGTGCTAGCATATAGGCAGTGAAGTTAAGAGACATTTCCCAGTCATCTATTTATAGTACTCTGGTGCTTGTTTGTTTTGAAAAACGTTTTATATTTCTGGTTGTACTTGTACTGGTTTTTGGGTACCTTTGTGCTACGTGAGAATTTGGTTGGTGGAGGTTTTGTTTGTTTATTTGTTCACTTAAATCTGTTTTAAGCAAATCTCATTTAATCTATTTTCTGCAAAGGTTTCTTTTGACTCAACAAAACACCTCAGCGATGCATCAATTAAGAAGCGTCAACTTGAAAGGCAAAAGCTTCAAGAGCTTGAAAAACAGAGAGAAGAACAGAAACGCAGAGAGAAGGAAGCTGAGGAAAAACAAAGAGAAGAAGAAAGGTAATTATTGCTTATGACTCTTAGTTATATCTTTAAAGTATGGCAAAACCACAGTTACTCGTTCCTGTTTGCATCAATAGAAAATAACTAAACACTTACAAGGCTTACTTAGAAACTACTACTCCAGTGGCTGAAATGAAGCATTAAAAACTAAGTGAGAATAATGTAGTCGTTTTGAGGAGGTAGGGTTCAGAGATTAGGAGACATAGAGAAGAAGAAGAGTAGTTTGAACTTTTATTTCTGTAAATATGTAATTCTGAGGTCTTGAAACTTACACACTCGTTCTGCTAGTAAGTAAAAGATACTGCAAAGATCATATACTTTTAATGTTGGTATCTTCCCAGAAGAGGAATGGGATACAAGCATATTTTACAGTGATGTTTTAAGAAAATGCATGTAAATGCAGATGTCATATGACAGCTATTCATAATATGTGTCTGCGAAGCAATTTTTTTCAGATTATATGTTGTCAAGTTGTCTCAATGAGTATAATTTCTCATTGTTTATTTTTTAGACATTTAACAGTTTCTGAAAATGTGCTGTAAGCCATTTTATTGAAGCAAAACTGTTAATTTCCTCAGTGGGGTTATTTAGGTTATCACAAATACTTCAGTTCAAAATACTAAAACTGCAAAATACTCAATTTCTTAAAAATCATGCCATTGTAGACCTGATCTCAGAAACCTTCAGTCTTTTGCATAAGCTACTGTTTCGTCTTAATGTCTGAAGTAAAACGCACCAGCCTACGCACACATTAATTGGCTTGGTAATTTTCTTCTCACTGTGATGATTGATGCCCAGCTGTCCAATAATGCATCATTATTGTCTCTGATCTAACGGGTTTAATAAAAAAAAAAACTTCTGAAACCATATTTTATGTATGGATACCAGCTTATTTTTAAATATTGACAGATTGATGATTGTTTTTATTTTGCTATTACAAGCAAGGACTAAAAAATTCACTTTTTTTTTTTACTTCAGTTTTTTTAGTAATCACCAAAATGTATCAAGAAACAAATTAATTCAAGTAAAAATATATTTTTATATGTAGCCATGATTCTAAAATTGCACCTGTCCTAGACAAGGTAAACGTCTTAATTTGTTTTTAGGAAGCAGAGAGAACTTGAAGAATATGAGAGAGAGAGAAAAAGAGAAGAAAAGTTGCGTAGGAGAGAACAGAAGCAGAAAGATCGTGAATTTCGACGAAACAAAAAGCAACTTGAAAAACTTCAAGCTGAAGAACAGAAAAAACTGCAAGAGAAGATAAAGTTAGAAGAAAGAAAGCTCCTGTTAGCTCAGAGAAATCTTCAGTCCATTAGACTAATTGCAGAACTGCTAAGCAGGGCAAAGGTAATTTCAGTATTTATTGCAGAAGCTTATGAGGACCCCAGCAGAGCAAAGCCTTTTACTGACTAAGGAGGGAGTGGGGATTGCTGTTCCTTAAACAACAGGTTCAATATCTCCAGCTGCTATTCCTTAGTTCAAAAAGTCAAAGAAGTGCAATGAAACAATATTTCTCCCTTGGTAAAATATGCATATATAGGCAAATGAAACAGTGAACTTGAATCTGTGGTCCTGAAAAGCACTTTTTTAGCAAGTGAACTATCTGACAGCCTTGCTCTTAAGGCTAGGAGAAGAATAGGTAAGCCAGATAAAGTTAATTAAACACAGGCTAAGATGCAAGGCTTTTTAATTTGAGTTTCGATATTCTTTCCCTTCTGGCCTTCAGTAGTCCCATTAACTATTCTTTCCAGTTTTAGAGAAAAGGATTTCGTTATTTGATGTTTAAAAAGTGTAGAGTGATGTATCTGCAGGAAAAGTACTGTCAGTTCAAGTTTTGCATGTTAGATTCTGTCTTTAACAGTATTGACTGTTATTATTTTTTTTTCCAATAGAACAGAAAGGAATTTGCTTAGGATTTGGATTTTGTTAAGGTGTTATGTGATGCGCTTTAAGTATTTTTTGCAGTAATGAAAACCTGTGTGGCAAAGTACACTTGTTCCTTGATGCCAGTCTACTTCAGAAGTGTTTTTGAATTAGAGTTCATATAGGACTGAGTGGAACTGTATACTAGGAGAAAGAAGAAATATTTCTTGCAGGCTTTGTAGCTGTGAGATAGACTGATAAAATAGAAGTTTTCCTTTAGGTCCATAATTTTGACAACTGCAGCTGTCTTGTCTGGGGCAGAACAAAAAAAAAAGTTTGAATCTTCTCTTTAGTATCATGAGTTTCTAAAGTGGTTGACAGCATGAGAATTAGTTTCTACATAATAGGAATGCTTGTTTTCTTTTCTGTGGACCCATTGTGAAGTAGTCTATGAATCACGGGTTGGGAAACTGTAAGAGAAATTAATGTTTTAAGTTTGACTGAAACCTTCAAGTGTTGACCCTGAGAAATGTAGTATTTCAAATTAAATGTTATTCTAGCTTATGTGTTACTCTTGTCATACTAAGGATCCATAAAGACTAAGCTTTATCTTTGCCTTGTGAAGCTGCTCAACCTGAATCCACAAATTCTTGTCAATGTTATACTGATATTTTGCCTTACAACAACTATGTGTTAAAGCACTCTTTTTTTCTTCTCTTCTAAGAGGGAAACAACCCTTTTATTCTGGGACGGTGAATCAGTTTGTAAGACGTTTTATTTTCTTGCCAGATTGCTGCTTTTGTGTTACGGTACAATTTGGAAGCATGAGCAGATCTATACATATTTTCTGTGTTCTTATTTACCCTTTGACTATCTTTCAGACAGTAAAGCTTTTGGAACAGGAACAAAATGAAGAAAAGATTCGTCTTCAGCAACTAGAGGAGAGACGAAAGCTTCATGAGGCTGAGCTCAAGCGTGTGGAAGAGGAAAAAGAAAGAGCACTGGGATTGCAAAGAAAAGAGAAAGAACTGCGGGAAAAACTACTGAACAATCTTCTTAGCAAGAAAATGGATGCGGTTCATCAAAGCGAAGAAACAGATGCATCTCAGTCTGGCACGATGAAAACTGTTAGTGGTGTTCCGCACACTGTGTCGTCCAGCTGCATCACTTCTACCTCAGGACAGGCTGTTACAGGCAAACTGGCGTCAGGCTCTCAAAGTGAAGTCGCATCCCCTGAGAGTGTAAATACTCAATGCAAGTATTTGAATGGCAATATTCATGACAGAGTTCACGTCAAAGAGGGTCAGAAACTTCATACCACAGACTCAGAGAGGTGTTCTGAGAAAAGAAGTTCAGGAGTACCGTCATCTGTTCCTGCCAGTAACCAGCAGCAGAAGAGCGTGTCTAGCTATGACCAGAACACCTGCAGGAAGGACTCACGCTGTGAGCAGGGCAAACGTAGCACAGAGCCAAGGAGAAGAAAGAGCCGTTCATGTAGCAGCATAAACACTGATGAGAGCAAGGGTAAACGAGAGAGAAGCAGGCACAGAAGAGATGTGAGTTACCAGGACGAAAGGCGCAGGAGGGAAAGGAGGTATTATAAACACTCTAGCAGAAGTTACAGTCCCCGACGAAGTCATAGCCCTCGTCGAAGAAGCGTAAGTCCCAGACGTTCACGTTATAGAAGAACTCGTAGTAACGAACGTAGACGAGACAGAAGGGAAAGAAGTCGCAGTCGCAGAAGCTTGAGCAGGAAACGAAGGTACCGGAGGAGATCACTGAGTAAGCAGAGGAGTACCTGGAGTGGGTAGTGGAGGCCTCGACTCTTTGGAAAGGCTGTGGTTGGACATAAGGGCCAGAAAGTGGTAAATGAGACCTTCTTGGTGTGACTGCTCTAAGAAAACACTTTTGTTTCAACCAATGCATAACTTGCATCTAGTCCCTAAAATCAAGAAAATAGATGCCTGATTTTTTTTGAAGTTCCATTGTGCTTTGTTGTCTCTTTCTAGGATTCTACCACAATGTGGGCATAATCACCTGTGCTTGTACTCGAGTTCCTACAGTGCTAAAAGCCAGCCCGTTTCCTTGATTTTCAGTTTTGTAAATTTTAATTTTAGCTGATTTAATCTTTCATCTTTTCATCACCTAGTTTGGTTTGAGAAGTACTTGTGTGCCAGTTATAGGAACTTCGGTCTTGACAAGCTATGACATCTGAAAAGCTTTCTGGTGCACTGAATGAAATCACATTTAAGAGCAGAGTTATTGCTGACTGAGCCAGATAACAAGCCTTTCATACCGTTCTTAAAGCTGACTTTTAAAGATATGCAGGAAATCTTTTAAACTGCTGTGACTCCTTCATACGTCTGTGTAGTGCCAAGCTTTGTGGCCCAAATTTTTCTGGCATGCAATGCCATTTGTATAGTGATGCTTTCCATGTAAGAAAGGCACACTGATGTAGGAAGTAAGAAGCAGTGGTAAAAAGGTTGAAAAGTCGTTCCGTTGTCTTGTTGACATATTTGGCTTTTAATTACTTCAGGTGACACAGAGCCACTTGAAGCATTTTTTCAGGTACGTACAGAGCTAGCCATTGTCTTTCGAAAAAGGGGCCTTCTTGCTAAATTAAAAATAATTGGATGTTGGAAAGTAAGGCTGCAGTGTCTCTTGTTAAATCCATTTAAGAATACTTTTGCTTCTAAAGTGCAGCTCAGGAATAGTAAAAGCTATAACATTACAGTGAAAGAGTTTATTTTGCCTTTTTATGGTAAAATTAAAAAGAACCTGTTTCCAGTGAACTGAAGTTGCTGTTTTTGTATGTCAGTATGTTAATATCTGCAGAAGTGTTGTATGAGAATCTTTTTGTTGAAGAAACACATTTGAATAATGAGGCTTAGCCACTCACCTTGACTGTTAATTCATCAGGATATGTGCGCTCGATGTGCAATTTTACCCACACTGATGAATCAAATCAAAGTGCATCCCTTTCGTGGAGAGTATCAGAAGCACATTGGTACTGCAGCTCAGTTGGATCCCTGGCTGGCCAAGTGCGTTTGTGTTTCTCTTGCTGAATCCGTAAACTGATTTATCTAACCATCTCAGCACCACCAATCTTTTGAATTCTGAGCAGCTGCTTTTGTTGGGAAGTTAATTTTTCTACAATCTTTGCTGAAGTGTTAGAAACCTGTCTACTTGAAGATAAACTTCAATAATAATTTGCCTGAAATCCGGTATAATGTTGATTGCAAGTTTTGATGGAATGTCTGTTTATAAATTCATGTGATTCTTTTTAGCCTGCTATCAAATAACTGACAAACTATCCATGGTTACACAGTGTTTGAGGGAAGGAAAAAACTGTGTGATTCCAACAGGTATTCTTTGTTGATACAAAAGAAAACAGTGCTGGATAATGGGTATTTTTTTCATTCCAAAGAAGATACCAAAAGCAGATTTGATATCCCAGCCTGAAGCAATTAAATTCTATAAACTCCTCTGATGTCCAGAGCAATTTCTGAGGTCTGAGGAGATGAGTGGGGGCTGCAGGACACAAGGGGAAGATCGTTAATCTGTCAGGCTTTGATCATTTAGCCTCACACACCATATCCAGCACTATCTCCATACAACATCCTTAAAGTGCGGTAACGTGAAGTAATTCAGTTGATTGAAAGCCATGCTTACTTTCCAAAATGTGGAGAGAGAATATGAAGAAAGTCTTCTTTCAGCCAGCCAGCTTAACCCAATCATAACCTCTTAAAACTCTCAGTACTTGAAGTTGCCCAATAAATGCTCAGTGCAGAGCTTTACCTTGTCTTAACACTTTGCAGTGTTGTTTCAGATGCACGTTTTGCATCAAAGCTCTCCAAAGTCTTGTCAGTGCTGAATCCACTGAAATGGATATTGCACCCAGGTCCTGGTGCATGAGTCTGGCAGGGATGGAGTTAACTTTATTGGCAGCCCATATAGTGCTGTATTTTTGAATAGTGACTAAAGCAGTAATGATAACACAGTGATGCTTTAGCTGTTGCTGAGCAGTGCTTGCACAGTATCAAGGCCCTCTCTGTTTCCCTCACTTCTCAGTGAATAAGCTGGGGATAAGCAAGAGGGTGGGAGGGAGCACAGCTGGAACAGCTGACCCCAACTGGCCAAAGGGATGTTCCATGTCATGTAAGGCTGTCTGGACTTCAGTCTGCTTGTGGGAGGTCGTGAGTGACCACATTCCACCCCCCCCATGCCCCTTAGATAACTATCTATCTCAACCCACAACTTTTTTTCACTTTTGCTTTTCTGATTCTCTCCTGGGGTAAAAATGAGTGAGCAGTTGTATGGTGCTTGGTTTCTGTTACTGAGCTACATAGTGATGTGGACTCCAGGAAAAAAAAAAAAAAACATCCTATGGTACTTGGGGCTGCAAGAGAATTATTTGTCACCTGAGCGACTGGCATGATGTAGACCGAGTTCTTTGTCAACTTCATCTGTTCTTTCTGCTGGTAACCTGGGGTTGGACATGTACCAGTCTATTCCACCATGTGTGGGCTTGGTAGTGATACCTTTAGCTGAATGCTATCATGATGCAAGTAGCCTGCTACAGCACCCACAAGCTAGTCAGTTTAAACCCTGTTCAGATAGATTTCTACAGCTCAAGACAATTTTATAATAGTAGTGTGGACGTACTGTGGAACTGTAGTGGGTGTCACCACGTTTGTCTTCTGTTGTTGCTTTTTGAAGACTTCATTGATGATAGCTTTGAACTGCAAAGAAACTTGAAAGGAGTTGAAACTGCAATCTTCTAATAGAGACCCAAGTATAAATTATGCCCTGCCCAATACCATTTATTAAAGTTTTTTATTATGACTGAGGTATGTGCTTGTCATACTTCAAAAACTTCCTGAAGAACTTCATTTTTAACAGTCTGTTTGTTCTGTGTTGATTGTATGTCAGTATGTGTCTACCAAGTATATTCTAGGGGTCACTGTGTTTCAAATGAAAGAATCTGGGGTACCAGCAGACTGTAATAGCTTCAAGAAGCTTAAATACTGCAATCACTGGTATTTTATCCTCTTCTGGAAGAATATTGTGATGCCGATTTCTTAAAGCTTATCTGATTGCTTGTGTTCGCAAGACTGACTTCCAGGAGCTGACTAGAACATGATAAAATTATTTGGTCTTCACTTTCCTTAACATTCATGAGAGTTAACAACTAATACTTCTGAAAGACATACCAAGATAACAAATACTTTTGAAACGCTGCATTTATGTTGGCATGGTTGACTAACGCTTATGGCTACTCTGCTGCCTTTACTCTCAGGCACTTAGTTGCTGGAAATCCAACTGTGAGGATTTCTGTGAAGGTTCCTGTCTATTTAATTCCTAAAACTGAACTATGAGAATTATGCTACCTGTCTCTCACTCTTGCCTAGACTTGCCACGAGCTGCATGTTACTTTTGTCCCACTGCATCAAAGTTACATACGTATTATTCCATTTCTCAGTGTTCTTGTTTGTTTATTTATTTTTCCTGGGAAGTAACTAGAGATAGAGATTTCTATCAGCATTTTTATCAAAATGTTAAGGGTGAATGTTAAGGAAAATGGAGAAGAAAAAGTTTTTTTTTTTTTTTTTTCCAAAGGATTTTCAATCTTGATGAGTCTGTGCACTTGCTAGCCGCTCAGCCTAATATTTTCTTATTTCTTAGCTTCAGCACCACACTAGGTGACTGGAAGAGCAGCCTATTCAACAGAAACTGAGTTTTCTACACAAGGGCAAGTGCAAGCCCTTCAATATCATTGTTGTGGGGCTTTTCATCTTTTTACTGCCTGCTGTGGTAAAGTAATTTTGATAATGTATGAGTCATATTGCCAGAAGTAATTGATATGAATGAGCAGTTACTAAAGCAATGACCATATCCAGAGTATTTTTTCTAATTGACTCTACCTTTGTAGAGTAAACTGTTCAGTGACCTGGAATAAGGGGATGTGCGTGATTATGCTAATAAAGCATTTCAAATGCTATCTGGAAGTATCACCTTGAAAGCTGTTAGAGAAAATGGTCTTTTTAGCAGTGGCTTCCAGAATAGCAAGCACAGGATTGTGCACTCAATCACTGATCAGTGCTGTCTGAACATCACACTGGTGTAAGCTTTAGGGCAGTTCTGAACATCTATATAGGATCGTGTAAGAGACTTGCAGCTGCTCATGTTTGATAGCAGAGGTAGAGTTAGTAGGTAAGGCAGCAACTGAACTGACTACTTGGGTATGTGCCTTAATTCATAAGTGGGTAAGGGAAATCAACCACTGTTGTCTTGTATTACTATGCAGGTTAAGTCTTTTTTTCCTGTTATAATTAGAAGGAAATTATGTATTGCCTGTGTTTTGATCTGCTATGCTGCCTTTGAGGTTTGGTTCTAAGCTGGATACAACAGCCATTAAGCTTATGTTGCATTCTGTTGACCTGGTCCTTCGCCAGCCCAGTGAGCATGTCACTTGCAGAATGTCTCTCTTGCTGCATCACAATAAATTTGCAGAACTGTCTCTAGAGTGTGGATAAAGCAGCAAACTAGTTGAAGTTCTTCCTTCAGTACTGGCTGTGCAGAAGGGATTCCACTGCTGCTCCTATGTGTAAGTATTAGTGTATTGGTGTTAAAAGGAAATGTACCAATATTTTTCTGTTGCACTTAATCTGATTCCAGGCTGAAGGCGTGTGTGAAATTGTATGCGTGGCCATTCTTTTTTCTTATAGTACAGAAAACACTGTACCAGTTCCCCTCGCACAAGCTGTATCCCCTGAATCCATCTCCTGCTGCCTCGCAATAAATTTGTAGACTGGCTTTGCCATAGGAGTAGGTGATGAAACTTTTGAGGGGATAAAGCTGTTTGGAACGTTTTTCAGTTGATAACTAATCTAGTCACATGTGCGCTGTGGCAACTGCGAAGTGAGCTCCACCTGATCTGGGTGGGATGCTCAGGAGTGCTGCCCTTGAAACAATTATTTGTAGAACAGTGAGAAGGATTAATGGTGTGGGGGCATCGCAGTCTGTCCCAACCAGAAGTCTCAGCCTGCCCACCAAGCGTCAGCAAGGATTCATCACCCTCAGGATAAGTCTTCCCTGCAATTCTGTGTGTGACTGGACGTGTGCCCAAGGAATTGCTGAGGAAGTACTAGGGCTGTCTGCTACTCTGTACCCTAAACAGGAAAGGGAAGGGCTGGCAATGTCTTTCCCTTCTGCTGTCTGCACAAGACACAGATCACAAAGAGCATAACGCTGTAACAAACATTTGAGGTGTGCTGGCAGGTGGAAAGACTTCAGGAGTGCTTGTCCATGCCAAGCCACAGCGAGACTTGTTGCTGGAACTCAATTTGAAAGAAACATTGCTCGTGATTGTCTTCAAAAGACGTTCTCAGAGTCTCTGCTATAAGGAAAACAGAAAAAGGAGGGTGTGCTCAGAGGCTGAGCTGAGTATAGAGGATTTCCTGCCCGCTACAAATGTCTGCCAGTAGCATATACAATGTAAACAGGAGAAACTAAAATTAGTTGGTCTCAAATCTAATAGCCAAGTCATGTTGCTAGGGGAAAAGCTTCTATCGCAGAAGCAAAAAAGAGGAAAATGAACATTCCATTGAAGCTAGATGTTCTGTTTCAAAGAAAGATGTATGATACTGAGTGTCTTGGCTTAGTGTCCTTAAAAAAAAAAAAAAAAAAAGGCACAAACTATTATCTTACTGAACTTTCAGGCCAACCTGACACTTGATACAAGCTGGGTGTGCTTACAGGCTTAATAATGGTAGTGAGCACAGTTGTTTCCGTACTGGTGTCACTGGAGCTTGTTAGTGTGGTCATGTCCCTGAGATCTGTCCCTATTGCTTATAAACATGCATGAAAATACATGCATGAAAATACAATGTAATCCATCATTTCTCACCAGCAGTCACATTCATTTCACTTTAAATCTACTTTACTCCTTAATCATTTCTGACTTCTAAATGTTTTACAAAAATGATATTTTTTTTTGATTTTTTATTTGGTAGTGTTTGTGTGTAGTCTGTTAGGCAAAGATAATTTATAACTGGATCAGGAATTTGGAGCTTTAGCCTGTGTGTGATCTAAGTGCTGTGACAAAAACCTTGATGGGTTTTTCAGAGAAAGAGTGCCACTATGATTTCATCTTTGTGAATGTATTTCTTGCTTAAAAGGAGCTTAGGCTTTAAGCCCCAGTCACAATTTAGTTGGAAACAGCAACGCGCTGTGTGTGGCTCCTCATCAATCTGATGTGAGTTATCTGTAACCCTCCTCCGCTACATCTTGCTGCTGGTAGTAATCCCATTAGACGATTACATCTGGTGTCCTCAACAGACAGATTCAGTCAGTTGAAAATGTTTCAGGTGGTTTAATCGGCTGTGTGGTCACTTCATAACCAGAGACTCTTGTACCCTACAACTTTGCCTTAAGTGGAGTGAATTTATGGCCCATTACAACACTCTATCAGATGTGCACGTAACCATCTCGCTGTTTAGTTAAAACTACAAGGATTGAGGGCCGAGCATTTTCACACTCATGAGTTTTTAATGCAGCTGTACTAAATGTCACCAATGTCTCATAACTGATTTGTGGCTGAAACATTTGAGGAAAGCAGTCTGGAAGCTGGAAGTGAGGAAAGAGTTCTAGTTCAGCTTGGAGAGCATTTCTTTTCCGTGTGGATGATGGTTTGGATCTGAATAGCTGTTACAAAATCAGTTATCCTGAAAATGGGAAATCTTTGTGCCTGGGCGAAGTTGCAGCAGTTTGCAGTGATGTTTCTCAGCAGCAGGCTGGCAGAATTGAAGAGTTGACCTTTGGCAGAGAAATATTGTTATAGTGCTTATGCAGTTGAAGTGTGCTGTAGGTTTTGTGTTTTTGGCTGAAGCGTTTTGCTAACACAAGACACCTTCTGTTGATAGAAGGTAGGAAACACAGACTGCTTCTGAGTTGTATACGGAAGGGAAAAAGGCTGATATCTGACCACCTAACTCTTGAAGTAGGCTGTCACTAGTTTTGTTACCAGCTAAAACAAATACACTATCTTTTGGCTGTAGAGAAAGGATCAGAATAGAGAATACAGATTCTCAGAAGGATTACATGTTGGAAACTTTCATTAATGAAGGCCAAAAGGAAAACATGGGGAACTCTGAAGTGGCCTGTTTCCTCTAAAAATGAGGCAGGATCAAAAGAAAAGCCCAGAACTAACCTTCTGCAGTAGTGGACAAATACAAGCCTCCTTCCTAGGAAAGGAGGAGAACATCACAATATGTTGGGACAATGCTGTAAGTGCACACTTTTAAAGATACACCAAGGTAAAGTACACAAAATGCTGAGTGGCATTGTATTGCTCAGATTTTGCCTGTTAACCTTACTGCTGAGGCATGGAGGAAAAACTGCAACCATAAAGGCATTATTTTGTAACACACTGCCATTGTTGTATCACCCCAGTCATGGCCGAATTTAATACTGTTGCCTGAAGGGTCACTAAATATGTAATGCAAAAACTGTGATGCTCTCCTTGATGGAATGGAGCTGTTCTTACCGGAGGGTTGCCCACAGATGCTGAGGACTGGATGACCAGCATTTACAAGCTGGTGTAATGAACAAGTGAGGAAGATGAAATCCATCCCACTTGCATCATTTGGGGGTCATTTCATTATCACCTGCAAAATATGGGCAAGCACAATGAGTAGATTTAATTCCTTGTAGACTTTGCTTGAGCAACCATTTCCAGAGCCCGTTAGCCACTGTGACAAAGCAGCGCAGCAGATAAGCTCTTGTAGCCTCTCCTTGGCCTGGCTGCTTCTGTGCCTGTGGATGAGGTGTGCTTCATGGCAGTCTGTGGACCCGTACCCATCGCTGCACCTCTCAGGCCCTCTCTTGCCTGCTCTGTAGGAGTTATGCCAGTCTTTTCCTTGCATGGATAAGTTTTGAGGCCCTGGGCACGCTATTCTGATCAGAACAAGTGCCTGTTTCAGCGGGGTCAAGGTGAGTGCTGTTCACATGCTTCTAGCTCATGGTGAGTGACAGTTGAGTGGAAAATGGGGAGGCTGGAGATGCCAGGCTTGGCCAGGAGGATGCCCAGACCACTATGAACTGAGCAGGTATTCCTCCACTTGTACCTCCTGAGAATGTCCCAATTTCACTTGAAAAAACATGACACCCAGTTGTCTTCTGTTCTCTGGTCACATTTCATTCGGCTTCCTGTACTCGGGATGTCTCCCAGCATCAAGATTACAGTATGATGGAATAGAGCTTGTTTTGAACAAGCCTAGAATAAGACTGGTTTCGTTTATGAACTCCTGGTGTATCACGCTGAGTTCAGGTTCCTCATGTTTGCTCTGTACTGAGTTCCTCAGAACTCAGCTTTCTTCAGATATATTCAGCTTTCAGCAGTTTATGAAGTACCTTCATGCTAATTGAACACTGAACCGATGATACCACTTCAATCTACCCTGCTTCTTAGCCTTGTGCTTAGCGATGAAAGGTGCAAAGAAGTAGTTGAAGCTGGTAGAAAACTCTGCTGAAGCCAAATAACTTAGCTTATGTGTTTGTTAACCAAAGTGTTTCTCAGAAGCAATAAGATTAAGTGGATCAGCTGGTGTGTGCTGTGCCCAGTGGAAAGAAGCTTATTTAAATTAAGAGGAGCAGAGGATCTGTGCCTCAGTACTGAAGGAAGATGGGCTCCACAGAAGACCTTGACTATCCTCAAATCATCTTTCAATACAGCAATGGATTTTTAGTCTCAAAGGTAAGAACCGTAAATCAGTCTTGGATAGAAGTCTTAAAAGTATCCCAAAAGAAATATTCAAGGATGTCACCTTAGTTCCTTAATGTAAATCTTTGGAAAGAAAACTGTCTCGGGAAATTATCCTATCTACTCATCTAGCTGTGAAGGAAATTTGAAAAGACAAAAGTTTGAGAATTTTGGCTCCTCAGGTTTGAGTTAGCATTTATTGAGACCCCTCTGACCTTTGGAAGATTGGATGAGCAGATCTTGTCTCTGCTTGAGCCTGTAGAAACACAGTGGTTTATAGCTGGGGGCTTGCTGTCTGACTGCCTCAAACGTGCAAGGCTCCTACTTAGGTCAGGGGATTTCTTCTCGTTATTTTTGTGTTTGGTCTCAGCTTTAGTTGAACTGTGCTGTTATTACTGAGGGTAAAAGGAGCTTCCTGTGGACTTTGTCAAATCACTGTAGATACAGGTAGTCAAATGAGCTGATGCCTTTGTGAGTGTTTTTGGAGCATTTGTGTGGCCGATGAAATAGGTTATGTATGATTTATAATCTTAACTATGTGCACCTGGAGAAGGATATTTTTCTTGTTATGTGTGTTTTTTTATCTCTGTCTGTTTGAAGGCTGTGGGCTTGTTCCTGGAGCTGGTACACACACCTTCCTTCTCTTTCAAAAGATAGCATGATTGTGTTGGCCCAAACAAGGCAGACCTTTTGGCAGAGACAAACCTCCCTTCTTCAGAGAGACTGCTATGTAGACATGGACATCCGTCCCTGAAAATAAATCAATCAGTCATGTGTGTGGGCATTACCAAAAAAGGGTCCACAGAGTGTGGGATATTCACCCCTGTTGGAGACCACAGGAGAGTCTCCAGGGTTCACTGTAGCATGTGTTAGATAATTAGCTGAAGGGGTTAAAAAAAAAAAAAAAAATCACCCCCTCTCACCCTCCCAAAACAAAACAACAAAAAACCAACAGACTCACAGTCTTGCCTTCGAGTTCTCCAGGCACAAAGCAATTGAGGCTTGTGAATGTGCTCTGAAATGAAGGCACAGGCAGGAACATTCACAACTGAAACCTGGCCCTGAAGTATAAATGTTGTGAGCCTAAAAGATTGGTTGGGTTTGCCAACAAAGAACTGAAAAAGGGTGCACTATAAGCAATCTGTGGTATTATCAGTGCTTAGAGAATCTTTAGTTGGACTTGTGTATATGAAATAATATTTCATGTAAAACTGATCCTATTATGTGTATATTTTCTCCAACAAAGCAGCTTTAGAAATGCAATAAGCCTTGATTCTTTCACCTGACCCCCTTCCAGGTTATGTTCACTGCCTGTGAGTTAGGAGTGTTTGATCTCCTGCTGGAGGCAGGACAGCCTCTACCTTTAGATGTCATTGCTGCGCGCTTGGGTGCCAGCACCATGGGGATGGAACGACTTCTGGATGCCTGCGTGGGATTGAAGCTCTTGGCTGTAGATCTGAGGCAAGAAGGAGGTAATAAAGGCAGATGAAGGGGAATACAGACTGGCTGAGGTTGGCAGCGCCCTCTGGAGGTCATCCAGACCAGCCCCAGCTCCAGCAGGGCCACCCAGAGCAGGGCGCCCAGGCCCATGTCCAGGCGGCTTCTGGAGGTCTCCGAGGAGGAGACCCCACAGCCTCTGGGCAGCCTGTGCCAGTGCTGCTCACCCGCACAGCACAGCAGTGCTCCTGGTGTTCAGAGGGAGCCTCCTGTGTGACAGTGTGTGCCCATGGCCTCCTGTCCTGGCACTGGGCACTAATGAAAAGAGCCTGGCTGCATCCTCTGTGCACCCTTTAAAGGGTGGAAGGAAGAAACTAAAACTCATAAAGCTCTGATGGTTTTGAAAGTGAGGCAAAGTGTGTGAGGAAAGGTGATGCCTAGTGTTAGGCCATAGTTACCAGAGCTGGAAGAAGAGATGATCCCTTGGGAGCAACAGCCTCTCTTCAGCTAAAAGCAGCAGCAAATTTCAGCATGATTGAAGACATAGAAAACCCCAGGTGAAAGGCTCTATATCTCTAGACTTCTTTCTGTAAGAGCCTTAGACTACCCTGTACAAGATAATGCCTCTGCAGAGCTTGTCTCAAAAAAAAAAAAAAAAAGTCTGTTCTGTAGGTGTGATTTTAAACTTCAAAACAAAATGTGAAGATCACTTAAAAGCACATTTGTTTTCCTTGGGGGTTTTACCATTGTATGAAGGAGCTTGTTAGGCTTCTGGTCTGAAATGAGAAGTGATATGAATTCCACCTTGCCCTGGAGAGTCTGAGTCCACGTAGTCAGAAGGGACTGTGCCCATCAGACAGCTGGTGAGGACTGACGTTGAAAGGTTTGAGTCCTTCTGTGGCTCATGTTCCCTTGCCTTGTTTCAGGCTTACTCATGCCCCAGGAGTTCAGGGAGCTTCTTCTGACAGCAGAAGCATATAGATAAATGATGAACCTTGTAAGATGCTCCTCTGTCTGTCCCTGAAACAAATGTTTGATGCTGAAGGAAACACAGGTAGGTAGTGCTAACCCATGCTGAATAGGACAGTGCAGGTGTCACCAGTCCTCACCAACCCCAGAATACTCTGCTGCACGTTACAGTTGGAGGACTGAGTGCAGAAGCAGCACGTTTCTCTCTTGGGTCACACAGACAGGTTCTGATAATGCGTATATATATTGTGCTGTATAATAGGCTTGGCAAGGTGATATCATACGTGTTAGTAAATGTATTTATTTCACCCCTTAGCCTTCTACAGAAACACAGAAATTTCCAGTATCTACCTCACAAAGTCAAGCCCCAAGTCTCAGTATCATATTTTGATGTATTACTCCAATACCGTCTACCTGTGCTGGCACTACCTGGCTGATGCTGTGAGGTGAGGAGGAGGATGCGGGTGTTGTGTGCTGCATGTTGCAGGCCACTTTGCTGCATCTGCACGTCTGCTCTCAGTGTCCCTGGGAAGGGCACAATGATGATGCTGGATGGTCCTCAGAAAGGAAAAAGCAGTTAAGATTATTGTTACTACTGCATGGTTGA
>WBMW01005271.1:10337-98909 GCA_013396635.1 Penelope pileata | reverse complement strand
TTTTTGGTGTGTGTGTGTGTGTTGTTGTTGTTTTCTGATGGCAGTGTAGGTCTAGAAATTGGACTTCTTTGTGTTTTGGCATTTGGGAAAACACTTTGTTCTTTGCAGCTGCTTTTATTTTAGGAGACATCAAAATAAATGATGGGTAACAATGACTTCTGTTGCAGATGCATAGCAGAGTAGCTTGGTATGGAGCTGTAGTCTCACTTATTCCAGTCTGTGCAGCAGATAAACAAACCTGCAGAGTGTGAATGTGGTGATTGGTGATGATCACACCCGTCTTGCACCTCTGCCTCAGATGTAGTCCTGTAATGAACAAGACATTCTTGTTGAAATATTTCACCATCTTTTGGGAGTGGCAGATGAGGATGTCATTACACCCATGACAAACACAGGGGCATACGGTCTGTCTACAGCAGAGCATTATGCCTGCTAGCTGGAACTTCAGCCCTTATGTGTTTGGAGTAAAGGAAAAGAAATCCCTGCTAATACACTTTTTTGGTTGCTGTTTTAGAGAAGGAAGAAACCAGTATGAAAGAGCTTTTGGTGTTTCATCTAAAAACCCTTTTGGAGCAATGTACAGGTATTAGTATATTAATAGAAATATAATTCTTATTGTAGGCAGAATTTATGTTTTTAATTATGGCTGAGTATTAATCAATATGATGATGTGAGAATTACATTCATTAGAAACATCATGCAGAGTTTGCCCTTCTCAGCAATATCCATTACTGGAACACTTGGATATTTTGAATAGAAATGTGTAACTTCCTATTGTGAAAAACAAATCACAGGTCTCTGTGAAGCCTGAGAACTAGCAGTAATGCACTGTTGGGCTTCACTAGGCTTAATTCCCTATTCAAGTGCATCAATGCATAGCTGTTCCTTTCTGCTACAGTAAGGCTCAAGCTAGGTTTATGTGAAAAAAAGAATATATTGCTTGCAAATAACATGAGATATTAATGTTTAAGCTAAATCTTTTAATAAGAATTCTATGATAGGAGTCACCAAGAATACTGTGAGTTACGTTTCTGTTTAAGTTACATTTCTAAGTGCTGTCTGTATTCCTAGATCAGAAGAAGAAATGCTGAAGTTCTTGGCTGGCCAGAACTCAATCTGGGGTATATGTGGCAGAGATGTTCTTGCTGCATTTGACCTTTCTCCTTTCAAACAAATTTATGACCTGGGAGGTGAGTGTAAGTAGATCTTCTTCAGAAAGCCTCTGAATTGTTTTTCCAAGTTTTGAAAAAAACCTCCTGTGTTATATTGATGGGACATATCTCACAATCTAATCAGCAAAAAAGGAAGAATTTTCTCATTTTGGATGAGCTAAAAAGTAGGAGAGTGATGTGAGCATTAGGAAGCTGAATGCTTTTTGTCTACAGATTCTCATGTGTGTCTAATGGCTCATCTCCTTGCTTACATGTCAGATTTGTTATTTTTTCTTGCTTTGCTTGATACATTCTTCCAGTATCTTCTCAGAGCCAAACTCTTTCCCCTACAGTCAGTGCTGTTAGGTTGAAACTGCCTGCGGTCCTCTCCTTTAATGCTGCTGAGCACTGCCAAGATCTTGGGACCTGTCAGGCTGCCTTGCTGCTGGTCTTTATCCCTGGTTTAAGCAGCTCTGTTTTTCATTTCCTACATTTTATGACCCATGGCTGAGGTTCTGTGTAAGGGCTGTAAGAGCTGGGGCTGACCCTACGGGCCTGGGTGGCCCCTCCTGTCCCTGTGGTTTTGTTTCAGCACTGATCTTCTTTTCTCCCGACAAAGGAGGTGGAGGAGCTTTGGCCCGGGAATGTGTTTCCTTGTACCCAAATTGCATGGTCACAATTTATGACCTGCCAAAAGTTGTACAGGTGGCCAAAGAGCGATTGGTTCCCCCGGAGGAGCAACGGATTGCCTTCCATGAAGGTAAGTGCAGCTGTCTCTGTGGGTGGGTGCTGGTGGCAGCAGTGCAGTGTAGGCCTACAGGGTCATGGTGGGCAGGGGTCACTGAAGGGGTTTCTCTGGTTGCTCACCAGAGAGACTGGTGACCAAAAGTGCACTCGTACAGCATTGTCTTGGGAAATATCTGTTTGGAAAGGCCGTGCTGAAGAATGACAGCAGCTTTCACAGCCTTTTAATCAAGAGTTTCTCACTTATCCAGACAGTATAATAGTATTGACAGCTGAGTTGGTGTGCAGAGCAGCTTAAATATCTTTGAGCACTCCCAAAAGCAGTTCTGTTGGAGTTGCGTTGTCACAGCTTTTTAACAACTGCCACGCTGTGTTACAAAGCTTCCTGACATTCCCTTTTATCCTGTGCAGACGTCCTGGCAGATGCGTGGGACACCAGGCCTGCTCTGAGCCGGGGGTTTTGCCTGTCTGGTTGTGACTGTTAGACTTCTGTCATGAGATATTTCAGACTTGGAATGTGGATGAGCTAGCCCATGTTTCTCTTACCTGTTCCCTAGACCTTGCATGGTCTTTGTACCATCTGTGTTGAAAACGAGTGTAGGGACATCTTGTCTTTAATGTCTTCAAAACCCTTATAGAAAGCACTTAATATTGCTTGAAGTTCTGAGAGAGGAAGAAAGCTTTTGAAGAAGAGAGGGAGTATGTAAAAGCAAAGTTGGAGAAATAGAGGAAAGGTTATGTATGCAGTGATGCAAAGAGTTGGGAGTGGCAATGAGGAAGTAAGAATGCAATGAGAAAATGTGAATGCAGTACACCAGGTACTGAAAAAAAAGGCACGACTATAAAACTTGTGCTAGGAGGTGCGAGATGTGCATTTTTTCCATATGGATTTATGGTTATATCCCTGTTTACTGGGTAATTGTTGCTGCCTGATGTGGATCATGGACCTGGCAAGCCCAGAATCTTTAGAACTGAAGAGAGCTGAAGATACTTGCTTAAATTCCTCTTTGTTTTGAGGGTTTTGCATAAAACGTGTTCTTGCTTTCCAGGAAATTTTTTTGAAGATTCAATCCCGGAAGCTGAGCTCTATATTTTATCCAAGATTCTGCATGATTGGGATGATGAGAAATGCGGGCAGCTGCTGGCAGCAGTCCACAAGGCTTGCAGACCTGGTAGGTGTGAGCTCTAGAAGAACAGAGAGGCTCCCATCTGTCAGATACATGAAGCACAGCTACAATGGGCAATTTGAGTGGCAGAGGTTCAGTGCAGGAGTTTCTTGCCTGAGCCATTCACTTTCCTGAGTCAGTGGTGAGCAGGTGAGCCAGACAGGCCTGAGGCCTCACTGCCTGGCTCCCAGTTCCAGCTTCCTCCCCTGTGGTAGTGCAGGGACTTCTCTTTCAAGGTATTTAGGTGCAAGGACTGAGGATTTGGGGCAGTGCTTACATGCACACATGTGTACGTCACAGGAAAAATTGCATTAAGCATTACATTGAACCCTCTCAGCTTGGAAAACAGTGCTTACAAGCCTACAGATTTTCAGCAATACCTGTAAGCCTGGCTCCTGCAGATTTCATCTGAGGGAAGTGGGCTTGTCCACCCAACCCTCAGCATCCCCTTCAGCCCCACTGCTTCAGATCCTGGGTAGCCAAGCAGTGGCATGCTCCGGTGCTTTTGCTCCTTTCTTGTCTTCTCTGGTGGTGCTGAAACATGACTGAGCCAAGAGGCTGCTGCTCCCTGAAACTGCAGGATGGGATCTGGTCTAACACCTCAGCTGCACAGTATCCCATCTTGCCAGAGCTCAGCGTGAGGGTTCTCATAATGCTCTCTGTTCCGCCAGGTGGTGGAGTGCTGCTGGTTGAATCCCTTCTGAGGGAGGATAGAAGTGGACCTGTAGAAACGCAGCTGTATTCGATGAACATGTTGGTACAGACAGAAGGCAAAGAGCGCACAGCAGCAGAGTACAGCAGGCTCCTTGAGAGGGCTGGCTTCAGAGAGGTCCAAGTCAAGAGAACTGGAAAACTCTATGATGCTGTTTTGGGGAGGAAATAATAGTATTTTCGTTATTCTATATTGCTAAATACCCATGTGGAAAAATGTGATATTCTTTTCATAGAAGGCAATTATAAAGTTAGCTTTCATTGAAGGCAGTCAACTTCTCTGTAAGTTGATACATTGTCAGGAGAATCACTAATAATACGCTTTAGGTGTGCATAGGTTGTGAATTGGGCAACTTGACTAGGGCTTGCCTTTGGCTCTAAATAGTGAAGAGAGAAATCAATACCTGTTCCGCAAGAAGTAATCCATGAAGGAAATGTGCAGTTTGGCTGGTGACCGCTTTAAATATTTTTCTTCTTCTTTTTTCTTTTATTTTTAAGTTTAGCACAGTACCTGACAAAAGCAAAGCTGAATTTTTTTCTTGGATTCCTGCAAAATAAAGCTGATCATTATACTGAGCTCGGGTACCTGCTTTTTTATTCCCTTGGGACAGATGTAGTATCAACTGATTAAATTGTCTCCTTGTAGTTTATTTATCCCTCTACAGCAGCCTCGCTCTCCTTTGACTGTAGGGAGAGTTTCGAGAGGTTCCTCTTAGTAAAGAAAAGTTGTCCTTTTGTCTTGTTCAGTGATATGTACAAAATCAAATCACAAGGCCATAATGGTGTTCTTGTTTCTAGGAAAAAAGCAAAACAACTCACAAACAACAGGGCACAGTTCATGAGCTGCCGTGTAGGTAGTGGAAGTAGGATGTTGCCCTGTAGCTATCTACAGGATCCTGGAGGAGGTGGGACGAGAGGCTTTGGAGAGTTTCCTCACGAGCTGCAGCCACTGTGCAGCATTCCCTACCTGCGAGTTATGCAGCATGAAGGTGACTTTGCCTGGAGCTGCAGCCTGTGAGTGATTTGTTCTGAATGCTTGCTTGCTTGCTAGACAAAGCAAGGTGCTACATCCTGCAGCAACCAGACACAAACACAAAATAAGGAAACGAGGCTGACCAAACAGCCAGCAGGGATGTGTTGGGGCTGAGTCAGGTCTTTGCTGTTATCAACATCTCCACCTTAAAAGTAAAACAGTTGATAGAAACGTTTTTGCTTGTTGGACTGCCTCTGTAATGGTAGTTTCATGCTAAAAAGTAGCCTGAAGAAGGTGGTGGTATCTGTGAATTAATTACCTTTATATGTGAATGAATCAAGTGATTAAGTGTGAACTCTGTACAGTTTTACCAAGGAAATTTTAAGTTACCCTTGCATGAGGAGCACAGAAAAAATGGCCAGTGCCGTATGCTGGGAAGGTGGAAAGTCTCGCCTGTACTTTCTCTGATATGTTTTTTCCTCAAAAAAAGCTTCCTGCCCGTGTACTCCTTGTTGCTCACATGGCTGCACTGTTACCTGAGCCAGCAGACAGGCCAGTCACTGTTGGTGTGCTGCTCGGTGTAAACTGATGCATCATACAAGGTTGATGAGTCAGAATTCCTGTCAGCTGGTGTCAGTGGTAATTCTGCCTTTCACTTGAGGGGAAAAAAAAAAAAAAAGGAAGAGCAGGCTGTTTCGATTTATAAAAACAAATGCTTTAAACAGAGTACTTCTGCAGTGGGTTGTTTCGTGAAGTGTTCTACACTTGGCGTGGAGGCAACATGTATAGGCGAGATGCACACCTGATTCTGAAGTACTTTTAGTTTGATCAGGGTTAAAACATGCTACATCTTTAAATAACAGGATTGACCTATTATTACCTTGAATATACATGGGAATTGATAAAGAAAATAACAGTATACCAAAAGTTTAAAAATAAAAAATCCACATACATCTTTAGAGACATAGAGTGTTAAAACTACAAAATAATGTAATGATGGGACTCGTTTCCATTGTACTATATCACCTCAGTTTTGATTTACCTATTCCTTTCCTGATTCTTCTCCTTTCCACTACAGTGTGTTTAAATTCCTGTTCTGAGTCTCTCTTCTCTTCCATGTACTTTTGTCTTTTGTTCATCCTTTACTCTTTCTCCTGACCCTAAGATAGAGAGCTGTCTTGCTAGTGTTGAAGGAGTCAGTGCCAGAGAAAGCCCAGCTTAAGACCTGCCTTGACCAAACACAGCTATGGATGGTCTCATCAGAGCCTCTTCCTTTCCTTTTATTTTTCTCCTTTTACTGAATGATGGACACTGCAAAGACAGCCTCTTCTCCACATGAGGAACACAGATGCTCACTAGGACCAAGTTACTTATTTAGCTTGTGAGGATGTTGCCATGTGAGGGGCAGTCACTCTTGGCAGAGGATCCTGCTCACCTGGCTGGCAGACGCCAAGGAGAACTTGTCTTTGCAGGGATTTTTCTGTATTGCAACTACTTTGCTGTATGTAGGCAAATGAAAACTCCATTCTCTATGGCTTCTGTTCTTCAACAGGCATTTCTAGTTGACACCTTGTCATATGTGGGGTCTTCAAACTGTTGTTTGCTTGTTGTTGGATATGGCAATGTTGACAAAGGTCATATGGGAACAAAGTGATAAGGTGAAGTTTTCCAAGCATCTGCCTTTTGTGCTTTGGTTGATGGATGCATAATGCAAGAAGTTCTCAAATTCAAGGCCCTTTCACGGTGCTAGGCCAGGAGTTTTTCTGTTTGATGCAGGTAGCTCTTATCAACAGAGTTCTTTCCTCCTCTCATGTAGTTTCTAGCCACATAGGCTGAGACGAATTTTCTAGCTCCCAGTATGACTTAGGAGTAACGAATGAAACCTGGCCAAAAATGGGGTTTATCATCATGAGCAGAAGAAGGAGGGGTTTGAATGCATTGGGTGGGAAATGCAGTCCTCAGGCCGAGATGGCTGTGCCCAGCAGGGCTGGGAGAGTGCTGCTGTCTCATGGTCACTGAGGGTGGCAGGACAGGAACATCCCGCAGGGTTTTCCTCCTCCTGAGCAGGGCTGCTGCTCTTGGTCACTGTTTAAACCTGAGGTGGCAGAGAAAAGGTAAGCATAAAATATGACTAAAATTAAGAAAATGTGTATAACAATGTCAAATGTAACATTATTTTTGTTACTGCAATTTTTTTCTTGTCTGTTGCAGCAGGCTTTCCTTTTTCAGTGAAAATTAGGTAATCAAAATTCAAATTCTAAGGCTTCGCTAGAGGAGATTAGGTGATTTCCTGACTCTGCATGAGAGAGGTATTGCTTTCACCCATAACAGTGATGCCTTCTGGTTCAGTGTATTAGGTTTATGTGGCAAGGTTTTGGCAGCATAGGGGGCTGCAGGTGTGCCCTCTGTCAGCAGAGCCCAGCGCTGCCCCATGTCAGATCAGAGCCAGCTCCAGCCACTCCAAAAGCAACCTGCCTCTGCCAGAGCTGAGCCAGAAGTGACGCTGGGTGCTCCTCTGGGAGAGCAGATCTAAGGAAGGGAAAAACTGCTGTGCAACAGCAGCTGGGAGAGAGGAGTGAGCAGTGTGGCAGAAACAGCCCTGCAGCCACCAAGGTCAGTGAGAATGGCAATTATTGAGCCATCTCCCTGCACTTAACACATGAGCTTTTTTTCATCGTGTTTTCTCCTCTTTTTCTTTTGAGAAGGAAGAGAAAGAGTGGTGCGGTGGAGCCTAGTTAAAACACCATGCTGCTGTTAACTTTGCACGGTTCCAGTTCTGGTCTGCAGTGCTTGTTATCAGTATATTTTGAGAAACTGCAGTGTGAATAAGAGCTTGATAGATGTCTCTTGCTGTCTATTATCTCATGCCTGAATCCCACATCACAACAGAGACCTTGAAAGCATTAAAGTAGGTTGAAGACAGATGCTGCAGGATTGTAAAGGACTTGCTGATAGCTGCTGGTCTTTGAGAAGCACAGCTGAGTCTGTCCACCAGTTCTCCTGGACTGCTCATGCTCCTAGAAGCATGTGTGTTTTTCCCTGCAGATAACTTACATCTATGTTCTGTAACACTCTTGCCCTTCAAAAAACAGCCTTATTGTAAATCAGCCATGTTTGGAACAGATTCTCAGTGATGATCAATGATGTGGTAAAGGCTTCCATACAGCAGTATGAAATGGTACCGGTTTTAGTATGGCACTAAGGTGAATTATTGCTACTTGTAAAAGGCTATATCCTCATGAATGTCAGACTTTATACAAATGGGAAGATGCTGACTGGAATGTTATCTCTTTCATGTAGTGTGCTAGTATGCAGACTTTATTATTTCTGAGAAGAGAGGCTAATAAATTAAGTGTAGAGATGTCCTCTGTGATAACCTGTAAAAGGGAAGATCACATACCATTAAACATTCCTCCACAGCATTGTGACTGGGAAGACCATACCATTTGCGCAGTGTTCTCTAGCGAGTGTTTTAAAATAACAGTTTATGGAATAATGGTCCTGAGAAAGGCAGGAAATATCGGCTGGTGGAAACAGCTGGTTCCTCAGCTGTGGGCATATATTAATAAGCAAAACACTATGCAAGTGTATCACATGTAAGCCAGTCTGTTAGAGAAGTTCATTTGTTATTATGCAGCAAATTGTTTAGTTTCAGAAATGTGTGATCGCTGTGCTTCTGTTCTAGAAAAAATCTGCAGTTATCCATGTCTCTAAAGAATTACTCTGATGCAAAAGTTACTTTTATCTTTGTGGAAAAAGAATTATCTCATGTACTGTATCTCGTAATTTAATGATAAGGCCACAGTAAGTTGAAAACCACACTTTACCGGAAGAGGTTTTGTGTTCGGCATACCTGTACGTTGTGTTCCTCCCATGAAACCTGGCAATTGGAAAGCTGGAGTCGCCGTTTGTCCTGACTGAAGGCATGGCAGCCCCAGGGGTACAGGATAGTGATAGGGAACGAACAACTTGAACTTGAACAACCATGGTCTTACTTAAACTCGTTACCTGTGAGAACACTAAATGATGTAAAAAGTGTGAAAGAGTGTTTTTGTGATGAAAAGAGTCTGTCCTAACCAGAAATTGTACATCTGAGCAGAAATGCTAATGAGAAGATGGCAGATTCTTCCAAACTCGAATAATCAGTAGTAGGGCACAGGAGTCAAAGGAAAGTAATTTGGGGGATTTGGGGCAGTGCTTACATGCACACATGTGTACGTCACAGGAAAAATTGCATTAAGCATTACATTGAACCCTCAGAGCTTTGAAAATAATGCCTACAAAACAGGCAGTTTGCGGAAAACCTACAGATTTTCAGCAATACCTGTAAGCCTGGCTCCTGCAGATTTCATCTGAGGGAAGTGGGCTTGTCCACCCAACCCTCAGCATCCCCTTCAGCCCCACTGCTTCAGATCCTGGGTAGCCAAGCAGTGGCATGCTCCGGTGCTTTTGCTCCTTTCTTGTCTTCTCTGGTGGTGCTGAAACATGACTGAGCCAAGATGCTGCTGCTCCCTGAAACTGCAGGATGGGATCTGGTCTAACACCTCAGCTGCACAGTATCCCATCTTGCCAGAGCTCAGCGTGTGGGTTCTCATAACGCTCTCTGTTCCGCCAGGTGGTGGAGTGCTGCTGGTTGAATCCCTTCTGAGGGAGGATAGAAGTGGACCTGTAGAAACGCAGCTGTATTCGATGAACATGTTGGTACAGACAGAAGGCAAAGAGCGCACAGCAGCAGAGTACAGCAGGCTCCTTGAGAGGGCTGGCTTCAGAGAGGTCCAAGTCAAGAGAACTGGAAAACTCTATGATGCTGTTTTGGGGAGGAAATAATTTAATTTTCTGTCATCTGTCCTGTTACATAAATGGGAAAACATGATAAGCCACCAACTTAGCTTTTAGTTAAGGCTGTGAACATTTTTGTAGGCTAGTACATTGTCAGGAGGATCACTGATGTCTGAGCACATTTGCATTCTATGTCTGAGTATGGGAAAAATAAATTAATACCTGTTCCACAAGGAATTACCCAGAAAAGAAATGTAGCACGGAGAGATTATTACTGCTCTGTGCACTGTTTCTGCTTCAGGTCTTTTTTCCATTCTTTCTAGTTTTAACACAGTACCTGATCAAGACAAATTGCAATTGGTGCTGTTTCTTTCCTGTGGAGTAAAACTGGTAACTGTACTGAGCTCTGTTGTACTCATGTTCCCTGGGGACTCACACTGCAAATTCTAACTCCTTTACTGGTCACTTTTGGATTTGTAATTCTGTCCTAAAGTAGACAGCAACACTTGAATTGGGAAGTGAAAAGTCCTAGCAAATGAAATATTTCTTCTTTCTTTGCTACAGTCTGTGAGACACACTGGAGCAACAATCCCAAAGGCCTAGCACTTGCAGGGGTAACAGTACAATTTGTTATTGGAGGAATTAATACTCTCTTTCCAAATTGTCCTTAATTGAGCACTGAATTTCTGAATGTGAATATCCTACAAATACGAAATTTCAGGGGGAAACTTGATTCCAAAGACAGGTTCTCTCTATCTAGGAGTTGCACAGAAGTGTGCATTGCCTTTGGGTTATGTGCTATTTCATCTGTAGCAAATGTGCTTCATGCAAAAATAAAGAGTCTACTGGATGAGGAAGTGGGCTTCAGAGAACACAAGACCAGTCTGGATTTTGTTGTGACAGTTTTGGGGATGGCAGCTTTGGTGGTAAGTGATCAACTCAAGGTAAGGCAGTATCCAGGGACAGCTCAATGGAGAAGCCAGGACATAAGGAATGTCCAGGGGAAGATGTTATAAGAAATGGTGTTGTATTTCCCTTAGAAGGTAGATTAACTTGGAAAAAAGAGAACTTCACAGTCTAGCCTGATGACTGTCAGGAATACAGTGATGCTTCTGAACTAGTGACAGTTTTGAGGCTCCGGGGGATAGCAGCTGTGAGGCAGTGTGAAGTAGTGGAGTATCTGGTTACTCATTAGGGATCTCCTTGCTACTTGCTGTCCACTATTCTTTAAATCAGTTGGTGAGGTACAGCCCAAAACAATACATATGGCTGGTGCAGGAAGCATTTGGAAGAGACAGTGGAAAATAAGTATCTGTGCATACGATATGAATGATAGTTGAGGCTGTGGCAACTTGTGTAGTTTCTTAACGAAGTATCAACAATGTACAACCAGTATAAGAAGAAATTTTTTTTTTTTTCATGTTAAGGCCCAGTCTCCAAATCCATGAAGCAGAAACTACCTTAACTTTGACATTCCAGACTTGTAAGCATTTGAAACTACAGCATTAACATCCATCAGGATTTCCTTTTAGCTAGAGAATTGGTTACTTAAGTGTATTGTCTAAGTTCAGTGTAGTGCTTCATTCTGAGAAAATAATTCTCTGCCGGAGCCCAGCCGTCACTATTTCTTCTGATTGTGAACCCCTGTGACTGCACGGGGAAAAGCTGGAAGGATTAGGGCTCCAGGAGACAAATAGACTAGTTTCTTCCAAACCGCTGCCAAGTGCAAAGACAGTGGAATGGCAGTGCCCAGATATAGGCTAAGGAAAGAAGAAGGCTAAGGAAAGAAGTAAAACAAGTGGCGCAAAGAATCACTCAACCACCAGCAGATCCAGCAAGTCTGCGAGCAGCAGCTACCAGGGAAAGCCTACCCCAGTTTTGTTGCTCAACATAAAGTTGCATAGAATGGAATGTCCCTTTCACCAGTTGAGGTTGGCTGTCCTGGCTGTGACCCCTACAAACCCCTTGCCCACCTCCATCCTCCTTATTGAGGGGAAAGAATGGGGAACAGAGAGGACCCTAAGGCTGTGCAAGCACTGCTCATGGTGTGTCATCAGTATTCGTTTTGTCACAAACTGAAAACACAGCACCATATAAGCTGCTATGAAGAGAGCTAAATCCATCCTGGACAGACCCAGTACAACGTTAGAGTAAAAATTAGTAAGTTAGATGTACACTTTCACTACAAAATCGTCTATGTTGAATAATGGCTATCTGGCATTCCAAACCATGACTTCCAAAAGGAAGAAGATAAAGAAATTTTGAATTGTTTTGAGTCTTGCAGAGAGAAGCCAAGATACGCTCCTATCATAGCAGGAATCCTGGAAGTTGTATTTCACATCTGTTTCAATCATGGTTAAAGCATCACACTGTTCACAACCTGAGTTCACAAAACAGTTACTGCATATATAATTTCCCTCAGAATTCTGCTTCTCAGTTATTCTTTTGCATATTTACAATCTGAGATTGTGAAATAGGTTACAAACATTGTCATCCAACCAATTGGTGTTTAAAATAATGACAGTCGCAAAGCAAAGACAATTAGCTTCTATCTGACACATATATATACCTACAAGATATGCATGTAAATGTCAGAAAATTTTAAAATGAGAATTATTACAGAAAAAAATCTGACACTACTTTATGTTTTAATACATTTGTGTCTGGTTTATAAGCTGTTAAAAGGAGCTGGATCCTGCTCCAGTGTGGGTGCTGCTCTCCCGCTTGCCACTAGATGTTGCTGTTGCTGTGTCCATCTGCTACCATAGCATCAGCCATTATGAAGGGAAAAAAACAAAAACCAAAACAACAAAGTAGAAAAAATTATAGGGTTATTTGTGGTGACGACTACAGCAATATGTAAATTACAGAGTTTAGATATTGTGGGTCAAGATAAAAATGATTAAGGCATCTCTTTTCAGCTCTCAGTAAATGCAAACCCATTTTTATCATGCAGCACTCAGTCTGGAAGCAGACTTGGAAGGAGCAAACCCTTGACCTTAATATTGTGTCAGTTTTATGCCTTAAACACATCGTTCCTCTTACAGCCCCATGTAATACAGCCTCCACTGCCTCCCTGTTGACCTCTGATGCTGCTCCCAAGCTGTTATCTTCCTGCTGCCCCGTGTCCCTGGTGGTGCCTGGTTTCTTGCTTGCTGTCCTGTGCCTGCAGCCACCTCTCAGGCTGCTGTCAAGTCTAGATGTTTCTCAAGGTCTGCTTGGCCAGCAACACCCCTAGCTGGGGCCCTGTTATCTGCCAAAAGTGCCAGGCAGTCGTTCCTGGATGATGCATTCCTGGATCCTGCATTTCAGCAAAGGGATCAAAGCAGTGTGCAGTGCAGGGTTGGACCATTGAGCAGCTTGTAGCTGTAGACAGGGAAGACAGGCAAAGACATCTGCTTGGCTTCACTGTTAAGTGTAGGGTGAAGCCAAGAGCATGACCCACTCTCACCAAGACCGTACTGGCACGTTATCCACTAGAGGGACTCAAAGCACGGTGTAATTGAGGGCTGGGAGCACGCCAGGACTGCATGCTTTACATCTTTGTATCATTTAGGACAACTCTATGCTAGAACTGTGTGGCCTTCCTCTCTTTGCTCTCTGCTTTGTATGGAGGATGGACTTCTAGGTGTCTAGAAATTGCTCTCAAAATGGCAGGGGAAGGAGCGATGCACTGGTTACCTTCCTTTCACCACGTTTCTCACTGCTCAGCAGAGCCAGCTGTTCCAGCCCTCCCATTTCAGAGAGCAGCGCTTACTGTGGCCTTGTGGCATACCTGCCTGACGTTTCTATTCTGCACCCTTCCTAATGGTATTCTTTTTATCCTTCTGTCCGTCCATCCATACATCTATCTATCGCTATTATTCATTTCCCTGGCAGCCTCCACTAGTATTATGCCATTGTCATGGTCTAGCTATGGTACCTAAGACCTGAACTAGGGTACAAATTTCCTTGGATCCAGTCATGCCAGTGTTTTCTTACTGTTGTATTAATTCATGCAGTGTAGACAGTGGTCCGTGTGATATAACTGGAATATTTTACAAGTATTTATTTAACTTTCTATACTGAAATTTGCCAGTGAGCAGCAGAGTGCACACTATTTGCATGCCTCTGAATTCATGTTCTGCACACATTCTTTTTTTTTTTGTTGTAGACTTATTTACCCACAGTAGCTGATGTCATGTTCCTACATTCAACAGCAGCATGTGAACAGATACAAAGCAGGACTTTTTGACCTTTTGACAATTTCTGAAGGTTTTCAGAAGACAAAAAGTGTCATCGGAGTTGGGATCTACTCAGGAACTGTGCTTTTACCTCACTGGGATCCCAGTTAGTGGTGGTTTAACCCCATTAGGCAGCCAAATACCACATAGCTGCTCGTTCACTTGTCCCCATAGTGGGACAAGTAAGAGAATATGAGGAGCAAAAGTAAGAAAACAAGTGGGTTGAGATAAATGCAGCTTAATAAGTGAAAGAAAGGAAGGAAAAACAAGCAAATGAGTGATGCAAAGGCAGTCACCATCTCCCACAAGCAGATTAACTCCTGGCCAATCTCCAAGCAATGGCTACTTTCCACAAACCACCCACCCATCTGTTTTATAGCTGAGTATGACACTGCATGCCATGGAATATCCTCTTGGTCATTTGGGATCAGCTGTTCAGCCTAGTTGCTTGGTGAGGGGCCCATTGCCTTAAAGCCTAGGCTGAGACGCTCTGGTTCTCAGAGCACCTGGATGCACAGAGGAGGCCTTTTGGAACTGGCCCTACTCATCTGGAACTGAACCTTGGAGGCTAAGCTCAAGCAAGAAATCATGAAGGAGACACACAAGGAGATCTACCAAAGCTAGGTATTTCCTTTGGGACACAGGTACCAGGAGGGGCGCCAATAGCAGACGTAAGACAGATGACTATCGTGGGACAATTGAAATATGAAGCTGAGCCTGAATGTGGTTCAGTTTACTTTCCCAGCTTCTTGTTGGAAGTAACACATCCTTTCTGCAGAGAGATGACAGAGTGAAAATGAGATAGGGAGTGGAAGTGTGGGTTTGAAAGAGGCTGCTCTACCTGATTGTTCTAGGATTTGAGTTAGGGTAGGTGTTTAGGTTAAGACAAAGACAGCCTACAGCTCCAGTGGACTGGAAAGAGTTTACCAGTGGAGACGACAGGCTACAAAGATAACTTGCCTATGAGAGGCTTTTTGATTTGGGTCACAACTTGTTGACCCAGTCTAAGCCTTCAGGTAGGACTGCTAGTGTTCAGATTCAGAAAAAGAGAAAGGCTAGAGCTCCAGTGAGAGAGAAGCTAGAGAGTGGCTGCCAAGGGAAAAGGTAGGCTGAAAATAAAATAAAATAAAATAAAATAAAATAAAATAAAATAAAATAAAATAAAATAAAAAACACTAATCTGGAAGACTTTTTTGATCTAGAGAGCGGACTTGTGACTTTGCCTAAAGTTTAGCCTCCGGTTAGGTCTATTATATTGTTATGGTAAGGATTAGCGTTGAGAGAAAGAGAAAACCTGGAGCTCCAGACAGAGAGGGGCTGGAAAGAGGCTGCCAAATGAAAGGGTGCAAGGCTGTAAGAGCTTTTCAGTCTAGACAACGGCTTGATGATTTTGTCTAAGGCTCAGCCCAAACTCAATTTCTGGTCTTCCAGCTGATGTGAATACTGCAAAGCAGGAGTTGTTGCTATAAATGTTAACAAAGTCTTATATTTCTCATTTCTCTCCACCAGGGTAGACAGTGGAAATGTCTTGCTACTCCTAATCTGCCTTTCAGGCTTGATCTGAAGACCATTTAATGGTGTAAACAGACATTTCAAATGTGTCATATTTTTCCAGAGTGGCTTATCTTGTTTATGAAATTTTTGACAGAGCTTTTGGATCATCGCTATTTATTTTTTTGTATAATTTTGTATTAAAATTATAAAAATTTCTTTCCATTTTGGGACAGAATCTATTCTTTACAGAGTTTTCAACCTTAAGAGCTCAAAGATTAGGAAGGACCACAAGTCATGACATTTATTTTCAAAGTACATTAGGCATTTTTAACTTCCCTTCACATTTATGAAGCTCCAGGACATGCTGTTCATGCTTATGAGCTTCTCTGCACAGATACACTGGTTAGAAGCTTCTCTGTCTGTCTGTTTTATTGAAAGCAAAAATTTTACTTGCTGGTGATTCTCTGACTATCAAGAAAAATTTCCTGTCAGAAAACAAAAAAAAAAAATAAGGAAGAGTAAAAATCTAAATTATAATGAAAAGAGAGAAGCAGAGGTATGTTCAGCATTGTTTGAGGTGAGCTCATCTCATCTGAATCTCTGAATGTGGTCCCCTAATTCCTTGTGTTGCCAGGGCAGAAATATAGGCACTTCAGGGTACCATTTTTCCAGAAAATTTTACATATCCTATTCTCCTGCAGGGACTAGAAAGGGAAGCAAGGCTGACTGGATGAGACAGAGACATCAGATGATCCTACCTGTAGTGCCTTTAATTCAAGAACAGATTTCTTTCTAAAATGGATGTTTCGTTCAGTGAGTTCCTGAGCTCAGTAATAGGCATCAAAGGTTGTGTTAGAAATCTTTGCAAAGGCTATTATCTTTGTGGGACTAATCTCACTGAGCTCTTGTTATGATCAGAGGAGAGTGAATGAATCAGGTACAGGAGTCTGCACTTATAGCCATCTACAGGAGCGTCCCTGTCCCTTTACTGTAGGGAGAGCTTAGAGAAAAGTTGGCTTTTAGTCCTCTTTTGTAATACGTACAAAATCAAATCACAAGGCCATAATGGTCTTTCTCATCCTTAAACACAACAACAGGCCATGGTTCATGAGCCATTTTGCAGTTTATGCCCAAGCAGGATGTTGCCCTGTAGCTATCTACAGGATCCTGGAGGAGGTGGGACGAGAGGCTTTGGAGAGTTTCCTCACGAGCTGCAGCCACTGTGCAGCATTCCCTACCTGCGAGTTATGCAGCATGAAGGTGACTTTGCCTGGAGCTGCAGCCTGTGAATGATTTGTTCTGAATGCTTGCTTGCTTGCTAGACAAAGCAAGGTGCTACATCCTGCAGTAACCAGACACAAACACAAAATAAGGAAACGAGGCTGACCAAACAGCCAGCAGGGATGTGTTGGGGCTGAGTCAGGTCTTTGCTGTTATCCCCATCACCACCTTAAAAGTAAAACAGTTGATAGAAACATTTTTGCTTGTTGGACTGCCTCTGTAATGGTAGTTTCATGCTAAAAAGTAGCCTGAAGAAGGTGGTGGTATCTGTGAATTAATTACCTTTATATGTGAATGAATTAAGGGGCTAAGAGTGAGCCCAGTACAATTTTTACCAAGAAAATTTTTATGTACTCTTGCATGAGGAACACAGCAAAATCGATCTATCTTGTATATTGAAAAAAAAATAAACCTCTACAAGTGTACCTGAAAGCTCTCCCAAACACAACCATGGACACTCATCAAATCCATCTCACTGTTTTCTATGCCTCTTAACACCCTTTCCAACTTTGCCACTGTTGTGATCCTTGCTGTGTAAAGCCCATCATAATCATCAGCTCTTCAGGGCACAGAGCCTGGCTGTAAAGCCCCCGGCATGCCGACGGAGTGCTGCAATTCAGGAGAAAGTACTTGGTCTCAGCCAAAGGATGTTGCTATCCAGTGTAGGTATGGCAGATGCAGTGCTCTCAAAATCCTGCAGCTCCCAAGCCCAGGCACAACATCCTGGCTTAGTACTGCAGCCGTAACTCCCTGAATATGTAGGGCAGGTGTCAGTGAAAAGGGCCCAGTTTGAGTCCTGAAGATCTTTACATTGCAAATATGAAGACTCGGAAAATGAAACAAGATGCCTTTGTTCTATAGGATGAACCTTGAGTTGGGCAAGGAATTAAAAGCAGAAAAAGAGCTAAAACCAGAGCATACCAATGGACTATGAATTACTCACCTGGCTGCTCTGTTCCCTGAGTCAGCAGTTAGGCCAGACATAGTCAATATGGTATGGCTGCATTTATAATCTGATGATGCATATATAATCTGAAAATGAAAGCACAGCCACCTCCCCTTCAAAAAGCTGCTTTCATTTTTTTCCCCATTAGTTTCAGTACTGAGGGTTTGATAGAAACTGACGCCAAGCTGTACTTGCCAAGGCAAGGAAAGGGTAATCCCTGACTGCTCTGAATTTAAGACAGAGGCATAGAGGCTTCATCAGTCTCATTAGAGCTTCTTCACATTTTTCTTGCTAAACGACAAACACAGAAGAAAACCTACTGTCCAGAAGAGGAGCCCGCTTGTGTTTGGCAGAACCAAATTCCTTCTTTTACTCATGAGGACCCTGAGGAGAAATGGTGATAAATCTCAAGGAAAAACTTGCTTTTGCAGGGATCATTCTGTGTAACAAATGCCTTGCAGTACACGGGCAAATTGAAACCCTATGCTTTCTAAGGTTTCCAACAGGAATTTATAGTGAAAACTTGTCATATTTATTGTCTTTCAGCTATGTTTTTGCCTAATGTTGAATGTGTGTTTTAATGCATGCATTTCAGCAACAGATATGTTGGCATCCTCCCAGTGACCTTTAACTGTTCTTTAGGAAAACTGCAATCAGCAAATCTAGTTTTAGCGTAACTTGATTGAGAATGTGTTCTGAGAGGCTCTTACACATGGTTGGATAATGCAATCTTAGAAGTTTTTGCTAAAAACACCTTTGCTAATAAGCAATTAACTTTGGGTTTCACTTTTCCACCTCGTGAATTTTCAGCTGTGTTGCTCTTTGAGCTGTGACGTTGAAGGGCAGTGACAGCCCTTGAGCAAAAATGGTAGGCTGGGTGTGGAAAGATCTGCGGTGAGACAGACAGGCTTGAGTGAAATATCCGTGAGGGTGCCCCTGTTCCATAGGCAGTGAGGAAGATCAGGCACAAAGAGGAAAAGAAAGCAGATGATTTTAGCAGAGGCTTTGCTGCCCCTCTAAGCCTATCCAGGTGAAGAGAGTGAAATATGCTGGCATAATTTAGAGAGGACTTGTGCTGGTTCATTTCATGTCATCTGGTTTTCTTGGTGGTCTGACTGGGTTCTTTCTAGAACAGCGGAATGGGAAAAGTGAACTCTGACTTTTGTAGGATTTCTTTTCCCTCTACTGATGTTGAAAAGGGGTTTGACAGAGATCTGTGTGTTTTGAGTGAAGGCAGTTCCAAGTTTCAGCCTTGTGCTGGGGATGGAAGCTTGCCTTGATGGATACAGATGGTTCTTCTAGACAGGGTTTGTCCTCCTTTCTCATCACTGATCCCATCACACCTTCTCTGCCTTTGTATTTTTACATCCTTGGAATTCTTCCTCCTCTGGAGAAGGATCAGCTCTTCTTATGTGTCTGGAAGGGACATCACACTTGTTTTGTGTGAGAGTATAAATGGAAAATTACACAACAGAACTGCTCAGGGAAGCAAGCGACTGGAAGCAGTTGCCTGTTGAGTTTCATGATGTGCTGTTATATCTACTCTGCAGGCTGGAAATCAATTCTCCTTTGTATCAGTGGCGAACACTACTAAAAAATACAACTATACACCGTAAAAATGCAAGTTCAGGTGCCACAAAGAAAAAATCTGTAAATTCTTCCACTCACATTAATTTTTGTCAGAATTTCTCCTGAATTCCCAATAATGGTTAAAATGAAAACTGAGATTTTTCTTGTATCGTAATCTATCAAATTTATATCAGCCAGTGAAAACTTAAAAGAAAGAAACACATCACAGAATCCTTAGAGCTGAAAGGGACATTTAAAGGCCATCTGGTCCAACTCCTCTGCAATGAACAGGGACTCCTCCAGCCAGATCAGGTTGCTCAGAGCCCCATCCAGCCTGACAGGTCAAATAAAGAAAGAAGGAAGCAAGCAAGTAAACAAACAAAAACATAAAAGAAAGGCCTCCACTTATCACCAAAAGTACTGGTGGGAAGTCTATTGCTTTGGTTTTTATCCTATTTCTCAGTTCTTGCTTTGGCATTCAATTTGTGATGTCAAAATTATTTCCCTTGTAAGTGGGAAATTCATTTTCCATGAAGTCTGAAACATCAGAATGATTCCTTTTTCGTCCTTTTTTATTTTTATTTATTTATTATTTTTTCTTATGCTGGTTCAGTTACGATCAAATATCCCAAATGTAATGTAATAAAATCCTACATCTATGGAGCAAGTATATGAAAAGGCTTTTCATTCTCCTTAAAACAAAATGCATATGCTAAGCTTTAATTTAATTTTGTAACTTCCCAATGAAAAAATCCATACCCTACTAAAATTCAGGAACCATAAAAAGGATTTTAAACCCTTCTTTGTTTGTTTATCTATATCTATACATGGTGGCTATAGATGGAGGCTAACATCATATTCTACAGATCGCTTTCAGTTTTTGTTGCAAATGATGACTATAACATAGCAATGCCTCCCTGGATTCATAGCCTGAAAGCTACTTTTGTGGCCACAATGAAGTAGAAATATCAAACATAAGAAATCATTAAGAAAAACAATAGCTGGCTTGCCAAGATTGTTTACACCTGTCAAGTACACTATTTGGAGAAGACAGAACACCAGCTAAAACAATAACATTGCTGTGCATTTAAAGACAAATTGCAAGGAAATTTTGAATTATGAAAGGGAAAGGTTGCTTGCTTTAGAACTAGTTAAAAAATGAATTTATCTTCATGAGAAAGTAGCTGTTAAATCTGGCTTAAGTGTTAATCCTTGATTTTGATTTTTAAGCCTCTGATAAGAAAACATAGCACTTTTCTTTAGAAAAACAGCAGTTAATGTGGTTACCATTGGGTGTAGCTATTGTGTTACTCTCTCCCCAGATTATCACATAATAAGCACAGAAGTGGTTGTTTTTGCAATATATCCAGGACAGAAAAAATTCTTTATCTGTAACGATTTCAGGTTCAGTATCTTAGAAGTATGACAGAAATCACACTAATTATTAGCATTGCCTACAGAATGGAAAGAAAGACTTTACCGTAAATCCTTATAACTGATGCACATTTAAATCATTGAACTAACAAAAAAATACATACAGTACATTCTGTACTTGAGCTTGAAGTTGGCATACTTGAAGAGATGTGCCTTTCCCTAGTTTGAATAAATTTGGTTTTGAAAAACAATGATCTGGAGGAGTGGAAAAAATCCACTTAAAGCTAATGAAACCTCGAGAGTATGCAGAGACGTCTCATAAGCAGATTCTGTGTGCCTAGCAGAACTTGTTCTACTCCCACGTGATTAGTTGTTCTCATGGGAATAAAGGCAGCTAAATAAATGATTCCCCCTCCCTTTCCCTCCTTCTCCAGCATATGGGACACTGAGATGTAAGCATTTGGCTGCTTTTAAAATGTTAGCGGACAAAGTAAGAGGATCTGAGCACTTGGCCAAAATGACACCGGGACCATTAAATCTCAGATTATCAAAGTGATCACCAGCTCCAGACTGGTGTCTATGTACACATTTACAAGGCTGAATTTATGATACTTACCAAACTTTGAATATGTTACATATCTAACATTAAAACCATTGTTTTCAAGATAGAGGTTTGATTCAATGATAAAATACCTTGAAGAGGGAGAAATAAGAACTTTTGAGATGACAACACGGAAGACGTTTCTCCTGCATCAAGAGCAACTCTGTTTCCCGTGCTTCTGTTGCAGTGCAAAACATATGACTTCTCAGGAAAAGGAGAGAAAAGCCACATCCTTTCCTGTTTTCTTGTAATTTATGGAAGTTGAGCTGGCAGAATGGGAAACGTAGTGGCATAACAGATGTCTGGGAAACCCTTTGTGCTGTGTCTTCACTTGAAGCCATAGCTTCCTCCATGCAAAGGTGTGGTCTCTGTAGTCATACTGAGCAGCTTCAAATTCTTCTGATTTTAACACTAGCAGCTCAAATTTTCAAATTACATGTTTTGTGATCTAAAGCTGAATTCTGAGCATACTGAAGCTTCAGCTAACACTTATTTTTTTTCCTGGAGTGGTATAGAACACTTGAAAGAAAAATAATTGCTTTAATAACAACTGTATTGTGTTAATTTGATGCTCATTAAAGAGAGGGAATTCTAACTCTGGCTTGCACCAAGACACATAGACGTTTTCCTGTATCTTTACATAAGGCTTTCAATCTGCAGACACTTCAGTGGTTATATATAGAGAGGGTTAAGTTGTGATCTGTGCCTAGGTGTGCAGAAAGGCTAGGATGACAAGGAAGGATCACAGATAACAAATGAATATAAGGACTACTTCAATGGAGTCAGTGGCAGTACTAATCTTGGTCTCAAACAGAAATATTTCCATTGCCATTTCAAATGGGCAGCTGTCTGCTCAACTGTCAATCAGGTTATTTCTTTATTTGATCCAAGTTGCCTAAGACATGTTAGTTCAATGGCAATGTCCACTAATTCACAGTGCATTAATCAGCATTTTCAAATATTGACTAGAATGGCCTCAGAAGCCCACCAACAGAGTAGAAGAAATTAAGAATTTCATATTTAACTCAGAGGAATTCTAGGATATGGGGGTACAGATGCAGGAGTCCCGAAGAGTGAAATAAGCACTCTGGGCTTTTGAAAATGTTAACTCTGTCCATGGAATTAATAAAGTGTATTACAAGATCTCATGCTGGACATGTGACTATTCCAGTACCAATAATCAATACATGGAAAACATCTGGTTTTCTTAAGAACCAAAGTGTAGCTGTTACTAATGACTTATACTTTTGCCAGTTACATTATTAGAACGACAAGAATCTTTTTTCTGCCTTCATTTTGGCTCTTGCAGTTGGTCTGCCGCCTAGTTTAGTCTTTGATCTTTCTACAGCCAGGTGTTAACTGGGTAAGGCCTCATTGTGCTTCTTGTTTCCTAGCAGAAGAGATGGGGAGGGCACTGCTGCTCCTCCTCATTCAATAGCATTATCAAGCTGGCATAGATGAAGGGAGCAGGTTTTATTTATGCTCTTATGGCATTTTCAGGAGTACAGACTCTTTGTGATTTTTACATTGTACTTTCAGACAAAGCCTTTTTCCAGGGCTCTGGCTGTGTTGACTTTTTCAGTTGCATTGCATGAGAAGGATGTTACTGAATTGTGACACTAAAAGTTACATTGAAGGATAAAGAAGAAAGAAAAAGAAATCAAAAAAGCAAGAGTGTTGTTTGTAAGTGTTGAGAACAGCCTTAGAACTGCATTAAAGATAATGAGAATGAAAGTTTAAAAGAATTACTTGCAGTACTTAAGTCACCCCAATAAAAGAAAGGTGGTGGGAGAGTAATCAAGACAAGTTTTCCTAAATACTATCTAGCCATTCAAAAGTGGTTTCCAAGCAACCAGAACATGTAGACAGCCCCAGGAGTAAGAGGTATTATGAATGCTTGTAGACACAAAGGGAAATAAAAAAAAAAAAAGAAACAAGGCTGGGGTTGGGCTGGAAGGACAGTAGGGTGTAGGGCTCTCTTCGAGCAGCCCTGGCTCTGCAGCTGGTGAGACAGACGGAGAGCTGCCTTGTGCTGGGGGGCTTTGCCAGAAAAAGCAAAATGAGGGAAAGAAAGCACGCAGGCAATATAAGAACTTACATGCAAAGTGTATGTTTTGTATCATTCCTCCACAACTCCCATTAAAACAAACAGGCAAGAGTATGTATCTTGCAGAATATAATTGTTTTTATTTTGCAGAAGACTGACATTTACAGTTCCACTGTACTACATTGCTGCTCTCTAAGAAAAATTCTTGATAGTCTTCGGCCAGATCAGTAACTGTCCACTTTTTATTCTGGCAAGTTTTTCATTAATGCCTGGAACTAGTGACAAATGAAAGTGATGAATGTCCAAAAAACTTGTATTTTGCTCACTAGGCGAAAAGAGTGTAACTGAGTGAGTTTGACTGACAGTACTGAAAAACTGGTCAAAATGGTTGATAATTTTGCTATGCAGGGTAAATAGGGTTTATAGAACATGATTCTGTACACCCTGATTTGTAAATAAAGAAGCCATTCCTTACATTATCCCTGTGGAGAATACTTGGATATATTTTTCAAAATCTATATATAATCTAGGAAGTAACTCTTTTAGTTCACACACTGGGCCAGGTTTGCTTGTAGAGATCTACCTGTGGAGATACTCAAAATCTGTCTGGACAACCTGTTCCAGGTGACCCTGCTTGAGAAAGGGGGTTGGACTGGATGTCCTCAAGATATCCCCTCTAACTTCAACCGTTCTGTGATCCAGCACAATATTGCCCTCTATCTCTTTTTAAAAACACACAAAGTGTACCTCAGGAGACTACAGCATCCCAGAAATCACAGGAATGAATCCTCCTGATGGTTGCTGCTGGCTGAATTCAGTGGCAATGCGGCCAACCACAAGCTTGCACAGATCCAGATCTCTTCCGTACTGTGTCCCTCACGCTCGGAGCCTTCCCTTTGCTCTTGGTTAAACATGGCTTTTGCCATCCATGTACATATCTAAGTACATTTTCAGCTGGTTTTACTGTTGAAGTTTCTCAATGGCAGATTTCTGCCAGATACTCTTTATGTTATATAAATTCTCACCGTAAACAAATTAAGTAATGAATGTCTCTCTACTGACGCGCAGAACATTACTCACATCAATCTAAGGACAGCTTATTTTCTCACATTCGTTGGAATAAAATATCTCTCTGGCCTTTTTCCCTGTGAGAAAATGTCTCTTTTCCTTCTTTAACATGGGTAACTGCAGTCAAGTACTTACCAGAGGAAAGAACGGACTGACATGCAACATCCAGTCTGCATGATTGTTTATAATAGTTTCTTTGGTAAATAAGGCTAAAATCATGATGTTTTCCACCATTTTGAGGAGAAATGAGGAAGCCTAGGATATTTTTGTTTGTTACCTTTTTTTGAAGATGTGTAAATGTAGTTTACATTGAGGTCTGGGTAATTACCACAAGACCTCTGCGTTTCAGTTCTTAGAGAGGGCTGGGAGCCAGAAGAAAATGTCTTCCAATCTCAGAAGGACCATATCTTTTGTAAAATCTCCACTAAATACTCAGGCCAACTCAGTAAAGGCTGAGACCGACACATTAAATCTGAATTGAGAAGAACTGTCTCAGCAAAGATCAAAGCTCCTCTATGAAATTCTTTGTTTTGTGCTTTGCGCACAAATGTCTCAGGTTATGTTCCCAACATGGAGAAACATCAATAAATCTTACAGTTAGCAGCAAAATGTCATTTTCAAGACTTCTTATTAGTTAAGAACACTAGATTTAAAAAAAAAATAAAGCCAGAAAGGTCTCATGGAATTAAATCGGCTGTACCAAAGTTGGCTGTCTCTGGGTTAGTAAAATGATTTACAGCTGAAAAGGCTGTAGACCTTGCTGAATGTGGCTACAGTTGTTGGGGAAGGCCTGAGTGTATTCAGTAGAAAGAACACAAGCCAGATAGAATACTCCAGGTTTCTTCCTGAAGCCGTGTATTGCTCACATATGCCTCAAGAGAAGCAACACAGGGTACATGAAAGAACACTACAGTGTTCTAATTCTCCTAAAGAATTTTTCTATCTATCTGAAAGAATGTCAGTGTGATCAGCTTTGAGATTTTCTTACGGTTCCTGGCATAGTGGCAGAATTTAACCTTAAGTAAGTCACTATTACAGTGAGATACAGTCTGTAGCAATTTCCTTTTATTTAGTCATTGTTTTCTTGTCAGTGCCCAAGCATTTCAACAGCTAATGGAAAACATAAATCAGCTACTTCTTTGATGCATCTGTAATGTGTATCTCAACACTGATTTAATTACCAAAAAGAACTCTGAGCAGCTGGTTCACCTCTAAAATTTTTTTCATGAGTCCAAGGATTTTTTAAGAGATTCTCTTAAGTAAATGAGTATCAGCTATGATTTACAGAGACAGTTAACCTGTTAATGTACAATATGATTTCCCTCTCAGTTTCCCACTGGCTAAAAGAAGAACAGACACAGCCCACAAGCCCACAGCTTATGCAGTTCCATTTTTTTGCTTGTCCGAAAGGCTTTTCTCCATTCTGGGAGTGATATACCATAGGCATTTCACTGAAATGCTGCAGGAGCTTGGATATGACTGAGCTGTATTCAAGGTATCTTGCTTCTAGCGCTTCAGAGGCAAGCTCTAAATGGAAGAAAATAATTTGGGAGAATAGCTAGGAACAAATCTGAATGCTTAGAATGGAGTTAGAAAAAGATGTGACTTTGCAAAAATAAAACCAACATAGACCTGATTCTCTAATCTGTCACCTCAATTTTAAATCAGTGTAACCTCATAGAATTGTGTGGAGTTAAACCAATGCAGAGCTCAGACAAAGGAGATGAAAGCTGGGCTCCTGTGAGTTTTGGGAAGTATGCTGCAGCACTGTGCTGTATCCGCAGTGTTGAATTCAAAATGCATGTCAGACTGCCTTCTCATGTACTATTTCAGCAAAAGGTAATATTTTCATCAGACAGTTTGGAAAAGGAACATTCTAACTGAGGACAAATTACAGAAGTGCTGTTTCTGTTGGAAGCAAATGTAGTCAGTTTTGAACTGATAAGGATTAAAGATGGTGGATTTTTTTTTTTTGTATTTTGCATAAAGAATTCTGAGTAGGAAAATCAGCTGACTGGGAAGAATACTGGAAGATGGGAAAAGGCACAAATAGCAGTCAGATTGGTGAAAAAAAAATACCAGTAAAAGGCTATCGTAACTACCATAAAGATTTTTTTTTTCCTTAAAAACAGAAGCACTGGATAGAGAGCAATGCAAAATGAGGAAATGGCCCCATGGATGCCAATCCACGGAAGACCACGGATCCTTGCACTGATGCAGAATGCAGAGACTACAGCGGGGCTCTGCACAGATCCTGGAGTCTGCTCTGATAAATCTGATTGAAGGAGAAAGACTGCATGTGGATATTCACAGAATACTGAATCAACACAATGGCAATATTCATTATGAAGTTTTCCTGACAGGGTCTGGAAGAGCTGGAAGTCCTTGTGGGCTTCATGCTCTATGCCAGGCCAGTGTAGGGACACTAGGTAGGGGGAGCTGTTTGTTCCTTTTAATTATGCTTTTGAAAAAGTCCATTGTTTCCTAAGTCAGGTGGGAAGAAAGAGTTTGTGGACAGAAATAATTCAGCATTAGAGGGAAGATCCCAGTGAGAAACTATTTTTATATGGGCAGATGGATTTGAAACTGCAGTTGGCTCAGTGCTGTTCCTAATCTATAATAAGAAACCGTTGTTCTGTGTGATATCCTGGCCATATGCTAAAGCCAGGGGATAGTCTATTATAAACGAGTGAAGAATGGTTTATGTTTCTGAATTTGTTCGTATGCTCTGTGGCTCATGCTTCCTCGTCAGACAAGGAAAGCTCAGATGGAGACAGATATTTCTCTTAACTCCACTAAGTCCCATGTTTATCATAAGAAAAGAACATTCTGCCTCTTTCCTGAAAATTATGTATTTGAGAACAGACAAGAACAAACTGAACTTTTGGGATCATAGGTTTTAAATAACTCCAGCTCTCGGACCTTTACACTATGTTCTGCTGTGCTTGTGTAAGGAGGCGCAAAGCACTTCAGCTGTATAAAAAATGCAGGCGACCAGGAATTAAAAAAAACACGTTTACTCTTTAGTGCCATTACATCAGACATTTTCGTGTGTACTATCCTAGGCAGCTGCCATACTCTTGTCCACTCTTCTCTCCTACCCAATAAACTCTGTTTTGAATTACAGGCATCTTTTTCCATAGGAATCCAGTGATCAGTGAATCTTGATGGTGTCTTGAGAAAAATAGCAGGATAAAAGCAGGAGCTGGATTTTTAAGTGTCAAAGGGGGAGATTAGAGGCACACACAACCTGCAGGATGAGAAATTGCTACTGGTTAGCAAGTGGGAAAAGCGGATGGGGAGAACAACCTGGGCTCATCCTTCTTTGGACTTTACACAGAGCCTGGAAAACTGAACTGGCACATAAGAGTGGGTATAGAGATTCATCAAAAGAAAAGAGAAGGGTAGCTCCAGAGACAATTTAACAGCTATCCCAGAGACTCCTTACTGTCCTTCTGGACTGAAAAGGAGACTGACTGCAGAAGAGGAATTGCTCACACATCCCCAATCTGTACATAAGCCAAGGGGGAGATCACAATCTTGGCACCTGCTGGCAGCAAAGGCACAGCAGGAGACCATGTCCTTCTGGCTAAGGACACTTGTGGTGAAGCCTGACCAGCACGAAACCTGGCAAGAAACCTGTCAGGGTGCTTCCATTCCCAAGTGTTACAACTGCTTTCATGTTTCTCTAGTTTTTATAATTTCACAGTGCTTATTAAGACTGAGTTATTTCCAGAGTTTTCAGATCCAGCAATTAGTAGATGGGGCTGCTGACATGTCTTTACCAAAGGTTATTTTTCTTGTCTGGCCCCATCGTTATTGTGGTATGGAAGAGAGCCTGGATCCTGAAGAAGGGAAAAGAATGCTTGGGTGGGCTGTGTCAAGTGTAATCTCAGATTTCCATAGGCAAATACTGTAATGTTCTTTTCTTAGATAAAACATAAAATTTAAGAAAAACTTATGAATATTACCAAGACCTGTATTGAAGAGAGAACAGGAGATATATGTCCCAGAAGTCAATGAAGTAGCCCAACAGCCTTGCCATTGCTTTTGTGTGGAAGAACAATTACAGCTGAAATATTTCCACTGAGCTATACAACCTGTATTTTTGCCCCATGTCTTTCTGTTTTAACATCTGTTTTTTCAGGTGATGCATTTGCTGGAAGATATGTTGAGAATCAGGACACTACAGATAATTTAAAGTGAACCAGGGCTCAAGTTGTGGTATCACATCAAAGTTCTGGGATGAAAGGGAGATGGCTGAATATACAAGGGATGCTCCAAAAGTAATGTCTTCTATTTTATTTTGTTGGCCCACGACGTCAGAGGCAGATGTTAGTGGTATGGCAGCAAAGGTCGAATCTTCCCACCAATACTCCATTCCATTTTGTTACTGTGTGATAGATGGCAGCAGAGGGGCAGTCTGACACAACAGTGTCTGACATGGAAGTGTGGGTGGAGCAAAGGTGTGGACCTGAATTCCTCTAAAATAGCGCCTGCTGACATTCTTCATTCAACGTTTGCTCAACGTGTCTCTGGAGACCAAACAGTGGATGTGAGCACAGTGAGGTGGTGGGTGGTGCATTTCAGCAGTGGCGGCAGTGACAGTGGGGCACCTCCGCTTGTGCAGATCGTTACAGAAGCGACATGCAGGCCCTTTTTCATAGCTGGCAAAAAATGCATGACTAATGACTGTTGAAAAATAGTGCTTTGTGGCTGAGAACTGGCTCTGTCAAATAGTGTTATTGCACTCTTTGTATCTGTTGTAGTTTCCCTGGAAATAAACGCAAGCCACTATGGCCTATGTATTTATTTCAAAAGGTAGGTTACATGCCTATCCTGTCTAGAAAAATGTTGTGTTGGCATTTCGGAGTCCCAACAGTAGGTGTTAGCACAGTACTTCTCAGAACAGTGTTTTGGTTTAGGCAGCCACTGACAGCATTACTTTCCTTCCAGGACAGTAGCTAACTCAAGGAATTCCACACCCTTCACTTTTGAAGGCAAAAGTTTGGTTTAAATTTTGCATGTTTTTCTTCTAAATCTCTTTCCAAGGTCACATGCCATTTAGCGTGTATATATATATATAAATATATTTTCTCCAGAGGAAAAATATATCATCACAAACTTAAAGATGGGTTGATTTTCTTGACAAAATCTTTTTCTTGACTTTCCAGGCATAACCATTTCCAGTGAAAATGGAGTAACTTTATAAATCTGTCCCGTCCTGTCTTTCAGGCCATTTTGACCACACTATGTGTTTTGTTTTTTTTTTATATAAGAAATATCATTTGCATTTAGAAAGGCTCAGGGATACACATTATTATAAATTAAACCATTTATAGGCAAACAAGAATTAACTAATATATTGGATTACAAAGCATTCCTCTTTATTGCCTAAGGCTCAGAGAAAGCTCTTAGATCTAGTAAAAAAATAGAGTAAAATGATTGTGAGTGTTCAGCTCTTTTTTCCACAGGCATGGAAAACATTTGCTTATACAGACAAAAGTATTCAATTATGATTTCACAGAAATTATTTTTTTCCACACTCTTTTTTGCCTGTTTCTCTTATACTTCACTGAAAAAATATGCTGAAAAAGAGTGAGATGAAAAATTCAATTTTTGTGTTCGCATTTTCTTGAAAAATTATGAGATTAAAAGAAGTTCTTTACTTAAATATAGGTCTCTCTTAAATGGATATTTATTCGAAGACATCCACCCAGCTGCAGAAAGACCTAGTAAACTGGTAAAAACTGCTTTGCAGTGAAGTTGACTGCCATTGTCTGAGTTCATCCATTTGAATTGGTCGTAAGGCACAAAGGCTGAATAACACTGTTTATGAAGAGCTGTTGCGCTAGAGAAGATGATGAATGCCATTTTGTTTCCAAACGAGACCCAAGACGTTAGACCTACTGTGTTAATTATGTTAAAACAAGGAGAATAGAAATAAACCAAAATGCTTTAAGGAGAAGCAGAATGAGATGTTTGCTTCATTAACTTTAATTGAAAAAAAGGTAGAACCAAATTAAAGTCAAGTAGGAATGAACTGCGTGCAACTCTGAAACAACAGTAGGAATTCTTTGACACGATGCTGTATATAATTGGTTTGTTATAATAAATTAAGAGGAGATTTAATATAATCTAGAGGTGATTGTTCTAAATCTGGGAAAGGCAAAATTAACTGGTGACTCATGCATGGTGGAGAGATTAAAGCATACATTTTAAGACTGTGAAGAAATGCAATAAGCACTTGAAAAACAAAAATCTGAAAGAAATGAATGACAACATTCTAAATGGATAAAAGACAGGTAACTTGACTGTTGTGTTACTGCGTGGGGACTGAAGGCACGATCCCTTCTTATGCTGCCTTTTGCAAACTTAAGTGGAGGTCAGTAGTATTTGGAGATGGTAACTTTAATGCTTCTAGAAATTGATAAAAGATAGCTGGACATCAGAAGGAGAGATTATAATTCTGTCAGAATCAAAATCCTGAGATTAGAGGAGATGAGATTTGTATGTAGGATGGCTTCTGCACTAGCAGTAAAAAAATACTGTTTACATTCCATAGGGGAAAATGTTATTTGTGGTAGTCCTACTGGGACAAGTTTTCAGCTATATAAAAGATCAGTCTAAAGCCAACAATAAACACAGCAAGGCTTTTAATTTTGGAGAAATTCTCTGCAGATATTGCCCTATTCAGGTCATCATTTGTGAAAGTCATTATTAATATGATTACTTTTGACACATCAAAATGTACTTAAGTGTTTGTTTTACAGGATAGACCTCCTCCAAATACCTGAAAATAGTGAGTATTTATGTCTTTTTCACAGATGGAAAAAAATTATAATGTGACAATAGCTTTAATATTGTGGTTAGGTTATTCTAGGAAGAGAAATGTATGTATTAACATATTGTTAATATGTTAATTTTCTGTCAATTAATATTCTGTCAATAACATAATGTATTGACAGAAAAGCTAAATATTTTGTGGCGTTTATTCAAAATTTCTCAAGAAAACAGCGGAAATCAAGATGCTCTCAGGAGGTGGCTGTAGAGGAGCACCATAAAAACAATTATAAACTTATTAGTCTGATTGCAGAGTAGAAGCAGTTATAAATTTATTAGTCTGACCCAGGGAGAGATAAAGCACTTCAGACAAGGATGGGATCAGATTTACTTACTAATCAAAAATTGAATCAGCAGTATAAAAGTGTGGGATCAAAAAAACTTGGGTAGGTCAATACAATGTTCTCGCAATGCTTCCAAGGACTGTCCAGCATCAGAAGCACTGAGGTTTTGTTACTTACGTAGCTCCGGTTACTAGTATTGCTGGAACAAAGTGACACCACTTTAGACCAGCTCTCATTATTGTAAATCCTTAGGAACAGATGGAGTTGGCCTTAATCATATGTGGTATAATCTCTCTTTCCTGGTTATACCATTTAAAAATGCATGTGTTGGGGCTGCTTCAAGCACTGAATGTACCTCCACAACATTTGAAAATGTCCATAAAATTTAAAGGGGAGACAAGCATTAGGCTTGTGCAGTTTTTCAAGTTGTTCCACATTTTTCTTATTCCTAAAGACCTCATCAGATTTTTCTTTCCTTCATAGTATAGTAAATCTACTGCCCATTAATGGGGAATATTCTATTCCCCATTCTATGATTCTCCTTCCCAAATATACCGTCACTATAAACTAAAAATTTTCTGAAATAATCTAAGCTTTTCCTTCAGGTCTGATATTGTCAAGGGTGCCTGAGCGTAGCATAACTAAAATGAAACCAGGTTGAAATTTCAGGCATAATTTTCAAGATGGTAGTGAATGAGAAATGGAAATAACTCATTAAAAATTATCCTGGTAGTCAATTATTTGAGAACCAGACTTTTTTTCCTAATGATGTGAATGGAAGAGAAAGAGTTTTTCAGATGAAAGAGCTGAAAAGAACACACATTCATATTTTTTATTAACTTAAAACAAAATACGTGTATTCAGGACAGCATCATTTGTTGAACTGTTCTCTTGGTTATGCTATATACTTTGAAAACTAAACACAGGCAGATATTTCACTGCCCTTACTTCTTGTCAATACAGATTGGTTTGAAGTCTTCCCTTGCCTTTAATTTGCTTGTTGTATCTATTCTGCTAGTAAGGCAGTAATTCAGCAGGCAAACTCATTACGTGCCTTCCTCTTGTTTCTCCATAAATTCTAAGCAAATAGCTCTGAAAACATCTGTAATAGGCTTTGTCGTTTATCTGGGAGCAAACATAGGCTTGGAAATCAGGGATTGGAGACCGTAGATGCACTCCAGAGCACACAGGCATGGCCACTCTACTTCTGTGTCTGCCAACACAAATGTTTTCTCAGTGCAGCTCGGATCCTGTAGTTTTGAGAGAATTTTGTCCCAGACTCCTGTAGGACATGTAATTCAAACTGATGAAGGCCAGGACCCAGTAGAGGGTTTTCCTGAGTATCATTGTGCTCCCACCAAGAGGAAAGGGAAGTGCAGGGGAATGAGCTCTAAAAAAAGAGGATGAAAGCGTAGAGAGTAAGTGGAGATTGGTTCATTACGGACGGTGTGATGGGGGATGACAGCAGATGGGTGTTTCATATGTCCTCAGTCTTTCTCAGATAGTAATTGGGTTTGTTTTGAGTGAGGAGTGGTAGTTCTGGCTTTATTTAACTCAACCATTGCCCTCCCCTATTACTAATCACACAGTGAAATTTCATCTGTCATGTCTTAACAAGTCGAAACATTGGAAGCTGTGACACATCGCTCCAGAATGCTGAAAAATGATTTGTAAGGGTGTATTTTCAGATTCATTGTAGCAGTGTTTTCATTGTTTAACATATATGTTGACTGCTATATATTTTGTAGGCTGACAGATATATCACCATTTTCCCCTTACCCGTCTCCATACAGTATTTATTATCTCAGGCACACCAGCAGTTTACAAAGTGATTAAATGTGCCTTTTTATATAAACACAAAGGGTCTAGAAATGATTACAATAATTGTTTTATCACCTCACTGCTATGTATCAGCTCTCTAGTAGCTATTGTGAACAGATTTACCCTTCAGACAATAAATGTCCTGCAAGATCTGTCAAAGCTTATGCTTGTAAGTACCTCGGTGAAATCAGCCATTTTTCCCAGTCGAATATTTCTAACTTTGCCCATGTAAAATAAATGCAGCAACATTTAAAAAGACAATGTAAGTGAAGATGTATTAAAATCTATCAAACACTTGTCACTTGTCGGGTCCCTTGCTCAGACCACATGTTTCTGCTGAATCCTTTTCCCACTGGGTGATACTGGGAAGGAAAATCTTGAACAAGCCAGCCAGTGCTTCCTTAGCCACCAGCGTGGGTACAGAGCAGGAGAGCCTGTAGTGGCAGGTGATCCATCATGAAGGGAGGGGACCAACTTTTTACACAGGTAGATAGTGATAGGACAAGGTGGAATGGATTTAAACTGAGAGAGGGGAGATTTAGGCTAAATGTAAGGAAGAAATTCTTCAGATGGTGAGGTGCTGGCGCAGCTGCCCAGAGAACTATGGATGCCCCATCCCTGTAGGCATTCAAGGCCAGGTTGGATGGGCCCTGGGCAGCCTGAAACAGTGGGTGGCAGCCCTGCGCATGGCAGGGGGTTGGAACTGGATGGGCTTTGAGGTCTCTTCCAACCCAAACTGTTCTATGGTTCTATGAAGTACTGCTGCTGAGGGCTGCTGGAGCACATTACGGTGTGCTGGAGCACCAGCTCCACTCCCCTTTTTTCCTCTTTAGGGGAACTGTGATAACAAAAAAAAGCAAGAAGAAATTGCTCACTCTCTTTCTCTGCAGGGCCACCTGCTTATTTCAGAGGAACCCTCACCAGGGCACTTCAAGTGATTCTCGGCTTCCTTTCATTATCTAAGGAAGATGAAGTCAGCCGTAGAATTGCCTTACAGCAACCAGGAAATTTCATTTTTCTTTTCTTCCTTTCTATTTTCATTGTTAAAATGATGATGAATCAACACAATCAAGCTGAAAATTCCTTCCTTTTGTTTTGCTTTGTATTTTTCTCTTCAGTGGAAGTGACTGCTCGTTGGCGCAGGGCTAACAATTACAATAATTTATCCCTGAAGGGTTTTCAGCCCATATTCTTTAGAGCTGAAGCTTTTCTTTATGGTTTTAAAGTTGGGGTTTTTTGGTTGTTGATTTTCTTTTTAATTAAAGGTTTCAACCCTTCAATTTTCATTATGTATTTGAGCTATTGTAGCCCTCTTCAGAAGCTTGCAAACTAAACTTCAAACAGAGGGCCTGTTTCTGCTGCCTTTGAAGTCATGACAAACCTCCTGTTGATTGCAGAGAGGAAAAGTGGCCCACAAGTACAAAGGATCTTTATTTCTTTCCGATTTCTTCAGTTACCCTGCTATTGTACCATGTATCAGAGGAGCTGCAGACTTCTGTGGCCAAAACAGATATATCATTAAAACAACTTTCAAAGTAGCAGCTTATTAAGCTGTTTCTATGAGCACAGCTGAAGGTCATTCAGCAATGGCTTTATTTGGTCTCTGCTGAATATTGCAGAGCAAAGCAAGAGAGCCCAGGGTTACAGCAAAAAACTCCCATGGTCGGTGGTCCTGGAGCAGGCTGCTGGGTGGATCTGCCAAGGTGGCTCCAGAGAAGGAAAGCATAAGTGTTCAGATGGCATTTCTCTTTTAGGAAATATCAGAGCTGCAGTAATTCCCTTTTGCTTTTTCTCAGAACTGGTGCTTTTGTAAGAAACAGCAAGTGAAGACAGGGACTTTAACTTGACTGAGCTCAAAAGCCTTTATGTTCTTCTTTTGAATGGCATTCCCAGTAGATTGGCAACTTTGCTTTCCCATCAGCTCCAGTCAGAAAGATGTCTGAAGTTGGTCAAGTGGGAGAAAATACTTGTCCTAAACTTAGAGAACTTAGAAAAGTGAAATGTTGTACCCTGACAAGACTTTTTGGAAAAAAACCACCAGAATGAAAGCAATGAGACTATCTTGGAAATGAAAAATACAACTTCTCTAGCTTGATCATCAGAAGCGATTTGTCTCCTTGCAATATGACAAAGAAAGAAGACAAACTTGGTAATTGTCGCTGTCCTGATGTTACGTGCTGTGTGCTGATACGGCTGCTGGTGAGCACATATAGAACTGCGGTTCCTCAAAATGCATCCCACTAAAGTTGTACCAGCCATTCTGAAGCCCAGTGCCTGCAACACGATTCTCATCTCTCATCTCTGTATGCTCCTGTCTTCGCTTTTTGGATTCACTCTTCATCTGCCTTTTCTTCAGATGAAAGCACAAAGGAATTATCCTGCTAGGAGAGGATAAAAAGAATACGCATTCAGGAATGTGTCACTATGCCAGGGACTGCCATTAATGGTTGGCATAGGAGGGACGTACAGATTTCCAAGAGCAGTACTTCACATGGGAGAGGGAAAGGAGCAGCTGCTTATCAGGACTTTATAATGTTCATCAGGAATAAATTGTCTTGGTTATAAGTTTTCAGAAAATGCTCTGCACTCAAACAAGGAAGTTCAGGCATTATCACCTCGTGGAGCAGCCAGGTTGATCCCACCATGTTAGCTGTGCTCAGGAAGTGAAAATTACAGGCCTGAAAACTGGTTAAGAGTTTAGAGTCAGCAGAATTAACTATGAGGTTAGAGTCAACAGGTCAGACTGCAGCATTGTTTAAAGCAAATCTCTAATATGAATATTTGCTGGAAGACAATTGCATGGGACAAGACATCTGAGTCAGCTCATAGGCAGTTTTATAGATGCTGAATTTCAGAGTCATCAATACTGTCTATGGACATGGAATAATAACTTCTGGTGGGAAACAGCATCTGACAAATTGCAATGTCATGTTTGGTGATGTTTTTTGTGGTGATGAAAGGCAGCGAGTTTTTGTTTAACCACTGTAAATTCATTTGAATGCACCTTCTCTGAGCTCATTATAGCACACCTCCACTATTGATGCCTGACTCCACTGGGCATCCACTGGGATCTTAAATATCTGTATGTCTCTTTATTTCATTAAAGCTTAAGCAGCAACCTGCCACCTTCCTGCTCCTGCTGAATTCTGCACAAAGCAGAAGGCAGAGTCAGCATCTTCCCCACCTGGAAGCAACATTCCCCAGCACCCAGGTAACTAAGTCCTCTTGGAGCATGGAAGTACATTTCCTGCGTACAAGGTAAAAGTAGAAGGCAAAGGTTCTGAATTTTCACTTAAAAATGAATATTTTTACTTCCTGAGCAATTTCCAATATCCTCTTGACCTGTGCAGTGATGAATCATCACTGGACAAGAAACAAAGAAATAAATGAGCAAACAAAACTTTCCATGAGGCCTAGGAAAGCAAAAAATTCTGCAGTCAACATTATGAGGAAATAAGGCAGAGCAAACCCTACCTCTTCTTGAGGATCTATTTATAGATTTTTTTTATAAAATTCCTGGTCTTTACATTATAACATGGAAATGAAGATGGCACACAGAAAGACAGAAAGTTTCGTCCTGAACTGATGGAAACTTAATTTTTCTATTCATAAGCCTGAAAACAAATTCAATTAAACAATATCAGACTTGTACACACAGCTGTTTAATATGAATATATTTGCAAGATGCTAAATTTAAGAAAAAAAGTACTTGTTGTAATCCAAGTCAGATCTATTCCTCAAAACACATCTGATCTGAATCACACATTGGTGGAGGTTACAGAATTTTGTCTTCCTTTTACAAATCTAGATGCATTTAGTTCTCTTAAAAAAAAAAAAAAGGAATAAGTTCTAAGGCAACAAGGTATGAGGGATGCTCCAAAAGTAATGTCACCTATTTTATTTTGTTGGCCCATGACATCAGAGGTGGATGTTGGTAGGATGGCAGCAGAGGTTGAACCTTCCCACCAGTATCCCACTACATTTCATTGCCATATGACAGGTGGCAGCAGAGGGGCAATCTGACCAATTGTTCTCTGACATGGGAGTACATATGAAGAAAAGGAGTGGATTTGAGTTCCTCCATGTGGAAAAAATGGCACCCACTGACATCATCAACACTTGCTGAACGTTGATGGAGACCAAACAATGGATGTGAGCTCACTGAGGTGGTGGGTGTTGTGTTTCAGCAGTGGTGACAGCAACAGTGGGTCACCTCCGCTGGTGCATATCGTTATGGGAGCGACATGCAGGCTCTTGTTCATATCTGGCAAAAATGCATGGCTAATGGTGGTGAGTCTGTTGAAAAATACTGTTTTGTGGCTGAGAATTTGCTTTATCTAATAGCATTGTCATACTCTTTGTATCTATTGTAGTTTCCATGGAAATAAATAGGAGGCATTACTTTTGGAGCAACCTACTCATGTTAGTTCTAGTTCATGTAGATCTGGATTCAGATTTTTAATTACTTTCACTATGGAAACATTTCATTTCATTCAAATCACAATTTTTATATTTTAACATGTATCAAAATATTCCCCTTTTCCTTTTCGAATATTAGACAAGCATGCCCGTTTCATTGTCATCACCAAATAGACACAGAAAGAAATTCAGCAGACCATGCACCTTATTTTATATTCAAGTGACATTTCCCCCTGGTAACAACCGGAGATCAATTATTTTAAACACCCTGCAAATAATAATTCACTTTGGCATCTTCTCCATCTAAAAGATAAATCATTGTAACTCAGAAGCAGTGACAGTTTTGTAAGAGATAGATCTGGGCACTTTATGAAAACATTCAGATGCAGAAGATTACATGAACATCAAAGACATTCAGTTCCCTTTGGAAACAGGAACAGAGCCAAGGTTAACACAGTCCCAGTAACTGCATGTTCAGCAAGTGATATAAACCCATGGCAGACACTATTTCCTTCCTTCTGGGAGAAAATAAGCATAGCTGAAATGAATGCCATTTCTAGCACACTGTTTATTCTGAATATTCACCTTACTCCACACTCCTGTCTTTCACATTAATAAAACAAAAGCTTTCTATTGAGAACTTTATCAGGTAGTATAGTCTTACAAAACTGGAATTATCTTATAAAAATAAGCATATGAAAATCTAGGAATTGTTTTTAGATTTCTGCAGCTCTGCATATTCCCACCAAACAGATTTAATTCTGTGCAGACAAATACTAGTGTAATCTCCCGAGGCTGCAGAGCACCAGACCTGCTACAATAGGCCTGGCTTCTTTATTCCACCCCTACATGCCGCCCTTGACCTCTCACCAAAGCCCTACAGTGGAAGGACAGCCCCAAGAAGTAGTGTGCGGTTCTGCTGTCTTAAAAATAATATCTTCCTGTGTGTCAGAGTGAGCTCAAGTCTCTGCAGAGCAGATTAAATTGTTTTCTGGGTTATGCAGATCCTCTATTCAATGAACTGACTGCTTGCTAACCAATACATTGGAAAATATGTCTACTTTTAGCAGCAAATAAGGAAGGACTATCCAGAGAACAGCAAGAAAAAGCAACATATATGCAGAGTAACTAGGGTACCTTACTTCCAATAGCCCTGATGCTGGGACTGTCACAGCATTCTCCAGAATGACACTTGTCATCCACTGGGCTGCTGCGGTTGTCATGATGTGCAACAAAATTGCATGGCACTCACCAGGAAATTTGAAGGAAACCAAGATTTCAGAAGAGATTTTAAGGAGAAGGACCTCTGCCACCCCAAAACTATGGAAATACGTTTTCACATGTGCTCTTAGCACTGCTTGAAGATATTCTTATGAGTAATTCAGCAGAAAATTGTTTGCAAAATTGTATAGGACCCCCTACTGACTATTTAAAGCAGTGATGCTAAACACACAGAGGCTGATGCTGTGACTTGGCAGGTGCTAAGTTCTGCTCATGTTGTGGGAATGCTACAAGATCTCTGCTAAAAGCAGAGCTGGGTGACAGGTTTGTATTCTCACAATCACTAGTGGTATTGCAACAGAGCTATGGTTCCTGCTAAACAGAAGTTAAACAAGTGTGTTTCTTTTTTATAGTAGAGAAGGTTTTTGATGCTGCTGTCTTATCAACAGTGTGGATTTTCTTCGGAATGCAAAGAGTTTAGTATTAATGCCTCAAAACTGAGGATGACCACAGCTTCCAAATCCACAGGTATAGAAATAATTGGGTGAGTGCTAGGAGCTGGAAGATGCTGTCTCAGATGGAAGTGAGCTGCCATGTGCTGGTTGAAATGTGACAGCTTTATTTTCTGTGGGACAGCTTCTTGGCTGTGTGATTAACTACAGGAACATGCTTGTCAGCAGGAGCAGGTGAAAATCTGGAAATGGGAAATCCCAGGATTTTGAGGGGGTGGTAGATATTCAAAAGTCAAAAGCAGAATGATTGGTATCCCCACCTAGGAAGAGGTAGGAAAGCAGAGTGGAAGATCACAGTACAGTTGTCAGTTAGGGGAGGATTTGAGTACATGGCACAGGTTCAAAAGGTCTGGCTGCCCTGGGAACACACTATAAAATCAGTCTGTCTCTTGCCCAGTGAATACTGAATCCACCTCAATAAAAGACACTAAAAAAGACCTTTAGTATATCCAGTAAATTAAGAGCATTAATGGCACAAGAAAACCAGTAGGATAGGAGATCAAGGCCCTTCGTCATTTAGATTTGCATTCTGTAATAAAAGTGTTATACTGCTAAGAGGGAAAAAGAAAACTGTTGCTACTGTGAGGTGTGATTTATACACAGTGGTAGTTACAAGAATGCTTGGCTTTCTGTGACATAGTTCTTTTGTGGGATACATAAGTAGTGTTAGACACCATGGGAGGATACAGTGGTATAATGAACAATGTTGTAGCCACTGTAGATGTTAAAAAGAAGATACAGAGACCAGAAAGTTAGCTAAACAAAGAGCACAGAAAGTCCTAAACAATTTGTCCTTGACAAGAAAGTGATCAGTTGTGTTCCTTGTGGATCAGAGTTGTTTTTCTGCTTTTTCTTCCTGTAGTCAGAAGAGGTTTTAGGTGCAGAGATGGCTGGAAACAGACTGCTAAGGGCAACAAAATGACCCGTTGATGGGAGGCCCACACTGTGCTCCCTGTGCACCTGGTGCCATCCTGCACCTACCACCATCTTGTCCTCTTTGAGGCTGCATTTTTCAGGTTGAGTGACCCTTATTCTCTTCTCCCATGGCTGGGCTCTGGCCTGCTGTGCTGCTGCAGTCTGTGGAGGCTGGGGCCTGCCTTCCCCTGGCACCTCTTTTACTCGCCTCACCCATGTCCTTTCCCCTGTTTTGAAGGTTTGTGCAATGAAAGTGTGTTTTACCAAGGAAAAGGTAACAGGGAAAGAAGACTTCTGATAAATGTCCCACATACAAATTCTGGGAGATGGAAGTATAGGAAGAGGAAAATCTTGTAGAAAGTGACGAAAGTAGGAGAACAGACCAAAGAGATAGAGTGCTGATATTGGTGGGAGAGATATTTACCTGATAGGACTAGGGAAGTGAACATGATATATCATGGAGGAATAAGACCTACTGAAGCCAAATAAAATGTTGACATATGTATTATATAGTGCAGTTAAGTCATGGGAAAAATAAGCTGGTTGTAAGAGAAGAGTTTCCATGTAACAGAGGGTCAATTTTCTTGATCAGCCTCCAGAAGGCAACCAAGCAGTGTTGTAAAGAAGCTGAGGTGTTTGTGAAATAACTTACATAAACTGGATGTTACAGCAAGAAGGAAACTGGTCATACTGGTCAAAATGTCCCCTGAAAGATCTGTTTGTCAATGCTGTCCCAAGTTCACATCTTATCCAAAATAAACGTTTCAGAGGGGCCTCAATCTTGAATCTGCACTGCAGCACAAAGAGAGAAGTAGGGCCCTCTGTGAAGCATTGTTAATGCTTAACAATACCATCTATTAAGCATACACAAAGCCCTTCACCACCACCTCTGTGGAGATTACCAGGTGGAGGCTTTGCTGTAGTCTGCTTTGCTTGCCTACGGCCTGCACTGGCCTGAGCCAGTGAGACCCTTCCCAGCACAGGTTCCCTTGTGCTCCCTGAGGTGGGAGGTGGGCTTCAGACCTGCTACATGGGCACATTTTCAGAGCCGCCTGCTTCTCCAAGGAACGCAAAAGAAGGTTCCCAGCTTTCACAACAAATCACTTTATCTCAGGACAAGAACTCTGAGCTGAGACATAAGGGATAACTAAGATGCTGTAGGTAAACAAAGAGATCCAATGGCCAAAGAGTAGGTCATAAAGCCACAGCACACAAAGCCAGGAGGGCCATCTGTGTGAGTTCCAGCTAATGTGTTACCTATGATTCCACATAACAATGCTTTTAACCAAGAGATTGAGCAAATGCCAATGCGACTTGACAGAATGGATTGTTAGTGTATGAAGAAATGTACCAGGTAGCAAGGAAATGCTCTAATCCACCTGCTTGTGTTGTGTTTTTATTTATTTTTTTCTTAGAAATGAAAGGTGTTTTTGAGCTGTACTTTCTTCTTACTGCAGTTGTATTGTGCAAGAGTTGGGTTTCTTTTCTACAGCTGGCGTCTGATAATGAATTAATTTGAGTAAACATATTTTCCATTTCAAAGGAAAAACAAGCTTCTTCTCATCCCTTCTACAGCATGCAGCATTTTTCTATGAACTCCTCTGCTTTATAACTGTTTGTTATAGCATTATTTAGTCAATGAAAATATAAACTAATTTTGGCATGTAGTTCTATATTTTACAGTATTTGTGGTCTTATTTTATGTATCTTTATAACAAAAAGGGAAAGGTACAGATTTTCACAGAAAACGTATCTTTTACACATCATGCTTATTTTTTTATTTGTAAAATAATATCTTTTTTTTTCTTTCATGGGATATTCAATGTCTTTTGAAGGTTCAGTTTGTAGCAAGTGTCTATGAAATTATTGAGAGTATATGCTTGGCAAGAGAAGTCTATTGTAATTAATGTCTACATTTTTTGCCTTTCATTATATAGGCTGGTTTTAGATGTAATGCTGGATCCTTTTATACATATACATATGCATTTTATAGATGTTTTTGAAATGAATCCGTTCTAAAAGTATTTCCAGGGTGTTTTCTAAGTCATTATATGCAAAAATATTGAGAATTTGTTGTGATACAATTCAAATTTTTCTAGAAAATATAAACCAAAATGTTACATGAAAATGTCCATAAATATTTATTAAGTTCTCCAGAGCGTTTCAAATTATGTACTGTGTTATTTCTGTTGTAGAACTGAGAACAAAATAAATAATATCTGCATTGCCACAAGGATATATCAGCATTTAGTATTGCTGCCTACCCTCCTACGAAATGTTCCTTAGCATTCCACACAGGTTCATAACTGAAGAAACTTACTGCAAAACCCCCAAATAATATAGATGTCAAGACTGATATTTTGAAGTGTTATTACCTTTTCTCCCCATTTCCAGGACGAGATACATTTTTCCAGACTTTGCCAAGCTTTAGGGAACTAAGTGTCCGTTGATTAAGGGGATCCCTGTCTCTTCATTAGCATTATCTCCTGAAAGGTAGGCAGTTGCTCTCCAAAGATGAACAACAACTAATCAACCTCCCCATCCATGCTATAAATGCACCAAGCTCTGCTATCTGCTCAGCAGAAAAATGCCTCACAGCTGCTTGAACTCTCTAGCTTACCCACAAAATCTTTTTAGCACAGAAATGTCTTTATGAGCTTGTACACAGAACATGGGCTACTATCTGGGCAGTCGAGAAAGTAGCAGGAAGGTCAGCTGGAAAATTGGCTGCTACAGGGTGCAGAGTACAATACTACTCCTGTCTATCCACATCAGGTGGACCCTACGTTGCCATGATGGGTACCACATTACCTTGCCATTGTTTGCTCTCAGGCACCCCATAAGGCTTGCTGACTGCAATGGAGCTCCTAGTTTCTGTCTTTCCTTTTAACTACATTTTCACTTTGCTTCTTCCGAAGCATGCAATAGTGCATCCGTGTACTCAGCTTCCTGCTTGAGCAGGGATATTGGACCAGATGGACCCAGAGGTCCCCTCCAACTTCAACAATTCTGTGATTCTGAGTCTGTGACTCATGTGTTAAACGACTCATTTAATAATCCTTTCATTAACTCTATCAGCCAAGATATCAGATATCTCATAATTTCATATTTTTAAAGTAAAAATTGTATTAACTTTTCCTTTCTGAATGTTTACTTACAGCATACAGTAACTTCGGGCATGCTGAGGGCCTTTACGTTAGGTTGCTCACTCCCCTTCAAAAATTAAAGGTTAGAAGCACATGGTGTACAACAGCACCTTTTGAATAAGTGTAATGTCATATCATCTCATATTTGAAGAGAAAATATGTAATTTTTGTGACAGTGGCACATTATATCTCTGCAATCAATTCACCAGCTAATTTATATTTATTTCATTCTGAGTTGTTGGTGTTGAACTGACCTTGTTGATGGCTTTATTGTGTGAGTAATGCTCTTCAGCATGATCCTATGTTTTACATTGCATTTCCTGATATGCAACGAATGATGTCTCTTCCCACATCAGTAACTGAAAAAAAATAGCCCTACATCACAAAGCCATAAAATAGATTGTTATTTTGATAGACAAAAACTAGACTGGAACAAGTGTGCAGGCGTGAGGAGGTTAGTAAACAGCTAGCAACCCGTATTTCTACAATGGCAATGCTGAATTTGTGCAGAATGAATTTAAACACTTCTCTTGTATCCCAGGCACTCAAACATTCTCCATTACAAGACTTTCCTGTTGGTAGTATCTTTTGGAGTGAACCCTTTTCCTCTTGTCTTTAACAAATGTTGTGTTAGTCCTTTTCCCCTAACTCCAATAAATGCATGGGTAGTAAACATGATTTTTCTTTCTAAAGCAGAATCAATCAAGGCATCAAAGGACACTTCTGTGCTGTCAGCTACACAAAGGCAAAATAACCCTCTGCATAACTAGCATATTTCCACTTCCTGAATGGGTTTGTTCTGAAAAGATAATTGAACTTCATAAGATAAAAAATTCTGGAAGGCAGTAAAGGAAATAATATATAGACCTCTTAACAGCATAGCTTCAGGTAAGCACTTTCATTAACGAACTCTTACTCTTGTAAGTGCTGGACAATCTTTTGGATAATTCCTCTTCATGAAAGATTCATCTGATATCAGGCCAGGCTTATTTGACACATGAACAAAATAATGTTTCAACTCTTTACTATGTACAAATGTCTTTCATATCATGATATTGAGGTTGGGCAGATTAAAGGCATCCCTCTGCATTTTAACACTGTGCTCCTGTTCTTCTGCCTGCCTCTTCTGGGATCTTGGGGCTTGCCAGTGTGGATAATTTAGTGCACAAGCTATAGCGATAACTTACATATCCATAGCTGCTCTTTGCTGATTCATTATGTGGTCTATAACCGCACATCAAGTGCAGAGAAGCATTATCCTGTCTCTAGAGGAGCAACATACCTTATAAAACATCTTTATTAGAGTATCTTGAAGAAAACCTTGAAAAGGTCGATGCTCAGAGTGTCCTACTGACTATTATTCCTGACAGGAATAGAAGTCTGAAAGACCAAATTGGCTAAGGTCAGTTTATTCATTGCAATTAAGACCATAATTAAAGACAATAAAAAGTTTCTGTTGAGCTTTGGAGCTGCATTAGTCTTACTGAAGACATGCACATACAGAAGTTGGTATCATTTATATGGTATGCATTTTCTACTGCTCTAGTTAGATGATAAATACTCAAAGAACACAATCAATGTCTTTGGCTGTCAGCAAAGGTATGAGAACCTCCCAACAGCATACATTATGGAAATATTTTAATAAACCTACTCCTAGTTGTTCTATAGTTATTACTCCGAGCAATCCTAAAGTTCCTTAGGTTCATCAGCAATTTACAACATTATTGCACCAGCATTAGGGGAATCTGGTTCTCATTTGATAGTAGGAAAAAATGTTTTAATCTCACTGTAGCCTTGTATATGCTACATACATCATTAGGCAGCAGTCCATGTGGGGACTTGGTGCTGTTATTAATATGCTGTAACTTTGTATTCTGGTTTATTCCGTGGTAGTAAGAAAAGTGTTACGTAGACAAGCCTCATGTAACTTAAGGAACAGAAAGTCTTGTTTGTAAGGCTATATGCATTGTGTATGTTGACTGCAAGAGAATTTAGCATAGCCTGTAGCAGAAAATACATTAAAAGCACAGTAAAGCTGGTGATAGAACTACTAATAGTTGTTTCCTTTCCAGAAGCATACCTTTAGGAAGACAGAGAATAGAGTTTTGTTATTTATTTATTTATTTTTCTCTTTTTATTGTTTATGGCTCTAATGAGACAAGAAATGGATCTGTTGCCTGGAGCACTTACATTGCCTGAGGAAAGGGAAGCTGTACACAAAATGCAATCAGCTGACAGTAGAGCATAGGCAAAGTTGGCGTGTCTTGTGTTATTGCTAATCCTTACCAACACCTGAGGCTTCACAACAGAAGCCACCATTTATACTCATCTATAACTTCTCTACACCTAAATCATTTGATATTTCCATGCTAGATTTCTGACCTTATAAATGGTCTTTCAGACTGAGAAACGGGTTTCAGAGACAGAAGTTTCTGATTTATGTACAAATTCCCTGTGTTCCTGCCTGAGATAAGGCTTACAAGGTCAGAGGCTTAGGTGATATGTTTTATTAGTTGGAGAGATGTACTTTCAGGTAGAAATAAATATCCTTTTGACAACTCATTTGGCTTCTTTTATTTGTTACTGCAAAGTGATTTGGAAAAAGAGGTCATGGGAAATGAAACATGGTTCTACTGAAGTGTTATTTAATTATTTTTATAAAAAAATTTGGTAATCACCGTTCTTAGGTTTTTTGATACCTTGTCTGCTTGTCTGTGTGAGTTTCTACAAATCTGTCAGACGTGGCTTTGCACAGATACACCTTGGAGTCAAAGAGCTACCAAAGCACAGGACCCCCATCCTGTAGGTGAAGCTCACATGATCCCTGATGCGTTAGCACACTCCTGACTTTCTGTCCTTCCCTCCAGACCTCCTGCTTTCAGGACACGACATGGAGACAGTAGCTATCAGAAAATAATAGGCGCCAGCTCCAGCTGTACCTCTCATGGGAAGGGACAGTAAGTTCAGGCTCTGTAGGAAAGCCAGATCTAAGTATCAAGGCATTTTATCAGCAAGTGCTTTCGGTCTTCCTTCTACATGTGAGGATGCTTCTCTGCAGCTCCGTGCCAGCACTTTCTTCTGGTCTCCCTGCACTGCACATCAAGGCGTACCAGTACATCTGCTCCATTCCGCTGTGCCCTAGCAATCTGTGTAATAAGCCGTTATATGACTCAGGATGACACCAGCAGCTGTAGCTTATTCTCTCAAACTGTTTTTAAATGATTTATTCAATTCACAATATTTGCTATTTTTTCCATCTGTTTACCTGTGGAGTATTTTTAAAATTTGACTATCACTGTCCTGCTTACTACTGCATTTATTTTTATTTCATTTTGAAAGTTAAAAATTATAAAATTCTGCACAAGTAGTTCTGACTTCTTCAAGAAAATTTTAATAAATATACTAGATTATTATTTATTATATTACTATAAGACCTAGTCACAACTAAATGTAGATTCTTCTTAATTTTTCTTATCACTTTCCTCGTGTTCCCATTTTTCTTGCAGTAATGTTAATCTTCTGACAGGGACATCATTAGTTTGCAGGAGCTGTGGGAACATTCACTGAATTTCCTTTGTGTCTCTACACTAAGCAAGCTTCATTCATCCGTTGGTCCGATTGTCAGGATTAATATGTTAGTATGAAAAATGCCTGCTGAGAAACATCTACATTATTAAAGATTATGCATAAACTGAAATGAGGGCAATTTATCTGATGAAGAATAGCAATACATTCTGTGAAATATAGCCTTCTTTTTGAATGATAACTTACAAATGAGGCAGTGGTTGTCAACCAGAGCATGAGCTCCCATGGAAAGTTGCCCGGAGTGCTGATGTAAAGCCAGGGCAGTCTGGGTCCCTGTCACACACCCTTACACTGGAAATTTACTCGGGCTATGTCTGGGGTCCCAAAGCCTCAGGACAAGAAGCTCATCCTGCTGTTTGCCTGCCATTTCAAGGGCAGGCAGACAACACAGCTGCATTTCTGGAAATACTGTGTCGAGTCCTCAGAAAGTCCATACAGCATCACCTTGGGAACCTTGGGAGACAAGCACTGGAGAACACCTTACCATCACAACTGACCTGTTTCTACTGCACAAAAATATCCAAGCATATCTACATCACACTGTGCACTAAAAACACATGCTCAGATAATTTTTGAAATGTGATGAGAAATATTGAATTTCAAGATGTGTGGATCAAAGGAGGCAACTTCTGTCCATGTGAGTGTTAATAGTACTAGGGCAAGTTTGATTCTGGGAGAGCTGCTTGCATACAGTGTGTAAGGTCCTGGCCTAGGACAATTGATTTCTCAAAGTCTTAGTTTAGACATTTCTTCTTTTCTCATGGACAAATCAGTCCATCTCAAACAGTAAAAGGAGATAATTTTAATTTTTCAATTTTTTTGAAGACCAACTAAGTATTGAGAGAGAATTAGGTAGCAAGACAGATAAATGGATTTGGGACTTCATCAAGAGGTGACAGGTAGTATAGCTTTACAAAATAGTCTTCAAGCTCAGTTAGACCAATTACCAAGTGAATGTTTCAGTGAGCATGACATGATTAAATTTCCCACTCATTTTCCATATCATCTTATATTCTTCCCACGGGAATTAACCTTGTATGACCCACTGTTAACACTAGGTAGATGCAAGGTAATTGAAATGTAAGTGTAATCAATGTTTGCAAGGGTATGCATTGTATTCTGCAAATACAATAAAAGGTACATATGATTTCTTTATCTTACTTGAGTTTTTATTATTTATAATCATAGAACCCAAAAGTGTGGCGTAGGATTAAAAGATTTATTAAATCACCATTTATTTGTCCTGCGTTATACAGGAACTTATTTTATTCATAATGTATAATTAATCAATTAAATGTAATTCAGATTCATCTGTAGTTTTCTTTTTTCCTTCTGTCTTCCTATTCTGCATTTGCAGTCTCTACTGCTAGTGTCTAACATGAATCCTTTAAGCTGTTGGAAATGGTAGAATGATTCCCTGTGAACATCCACATCTGTCATAGTAGGACTTAAAATTCTACAAAAAATGTTCTGTTCCTTCATTGACCAACATTTCTAATGGTAGAATTTAACTGACATAAGTGAAATTATGCCAGCACAAAGGGCCTTACAAAATCAAAGTTAACACAAAATCGTCTTTGTTCCTATGATCACTTCTACATTACTATGTTCATGAAGGTATTTTGAAACTGTTACTGAACATCTATGACAGAAGAGATTTACACTTTGTTTGCAAACAGGTCTTATTTCTAATGCGAGAGTCGCAAACAGAGAAACATAAAATTGTCTCCTGCTAATTGTCTCAGGCATTGTGGATAACTCCACAGAACGTACCGAGTTAGCTGTAACTTTGGGTGAGTGCAAGAAGGCAAGGTTCCATGCCAAGATTTCAAATGTCAAACTTAATTGTTTGAATTTGATTCAGTTCTCAACATAAAATCACTATAGCAGGAAAAGAGCTTGAGTGACTTACTATTAGATAGATTTAGACTCTGAATTTTCTCCATCCTAGACAGTATATTTTCTTCCTCTCTTTTTGACATTATAAACATAAAAACATTCATAGCATTGAAAGCCAGAATAAAGTACCAATAATTCACATACAACCTCCGTATCATTTGCAATGCTCTCTGTAAAAACTCTTAAACCAGGATTATCTGACTGCACACTACTTGATCGCATAGTACGTGTTCATTCATTCAGTGGGAACTTCTGAAAACAAGTAGTCTTGCTAATTTTCTCACAAACAATTGTCTAAGGCCTCAAGAATGATTAACATAAAGAGATAAAAGATAGCAGGCATCCCACAACCATGTAAAAAGAAAATCTAATAAAATGTTTTTCCATTATTTGACTACTTCTCCTTGAAGTCTCCTGAACACTGCATGGAAATTCTAGAAAGGGTGACTGTACAATAAGAAAGACAAAACCTTGTGCTTTTTGCTTTTTTTTGGTCTTTTGCTTTTTTTTTCCCATCTCACTTGTTGCAAAACCATCAGAGTCCTCACTAGTTCATAGGTGAATATTTTTGTCAGCCTGGAAGTAAGTGTCCACATCAAAAAAATTCTCATGCCTATTGTGTAGCTTGTTAGCAGGTGCTCAGTTTTTATTACTGCATCATTTGATGCTAGATCCTGAAATGGATGGGAGATGGGGAAGGCAAAACCTCTTCTATACAATCTGTCATCTGCCCTCTTAGCAGGGCTTGTCCACCCTCTGTAAGAAGCTGGAGGTAAGATGGTGTGAAAGTTTGAGTTTGATAACTTGAAATATTTCTAAGATGTAAATAAATTATATAGGATACTCCTTCCAATCTGTAAAGAGCTTCAGCAAACTTGAATATGCTTTAGCTAGGAAGAGGTTTAATCCACTAGAGTGACTGTTGTGTTTAAGGTCTGCAGATCATATGTATATGTGGGGACACGAATGATGTCATTATACATTTGGTACCCAGAAAAACAGTGCAGAGAACAAATGTTACTAGAAGTGTGTAATCTTGCCCCACTAACCGAATTTGTAGTGGCTAAAATAACCAAGAAGGAAGTTTTAAAGAGATGAGTAGAAATGCATTGTATTTTAAGTAAAAGGGAGAAGAATTATGCTCAGAAAGTGTCTCCATGAAAGATCCCTAGAGTAAAGGTAAGAGACATTTAGTACCATTTCCCACCCTAGGAAATGGCTGAGACAATAAAACTGCTATTTAGGAATGTTATTCATAGGCATAGTTTAATTTTACAATTTATTAGGTTTCACTGCTCAGCCTCTCGATTTTCTAATCTGTTAATTAAGAGTTCCCTCTTTGCTTTGCAAGATTAAATGTTATTATTTTTTTATAAAGTTGCCTTATTTTTCAAGTTACTCCAGACTGATTTAAATAAATTGTATTCTTACTTCCACAAAAATGCAAACGAAGTGAAATACACAGGCCAGTCCCCTGTGAGCCTGGAACCACAACAAGTATGGGAAACACAGGAGCTACGAATACTTTCCGTAAAACTGTGAGAGGCTGCACAAGAGCAGCATGATTCTGGGAGAAATTTTCTTCACTGAGCTTAGTTCAAGGAGCAGGTCTATCCTTCCAAGCTGACCCCTGGCTTCAGGAAGCTCCCAGCTATTACAGATGGCACTCACATTCAGCTTACCTGTTCTCTGCATCTTCCAAGATGAGGGCTGAAGTGCTGGTTCAGCAGCACGTGGTTTGCTGCTGCGTACTGGTTCCAGCTTTTGCACCCCATAGACCTAGTGCTCCAAGAGCTAAAGGAGCTGGAGATTTTTGAAGTGCCCAAACAGAGCCATGTGCTGTTGAACAGTTTGTCTCAGATACATTTCCACAAGCTGGTGGAAGCAGAGATGTATTTTCTGCTCTGGGAGGCTCTCTTCAACTGATAATGTGTGCCGCAGACTTTGAAGAAGAGCCTGGTGACCTGTCACACCCATGGGGAATGAGATCAGAGGAAATCCAAATAAATGGCTTATTTTGCACCAGAAAACACACAGCTTCAAAATGCTTTATTTGTTGGGAACTCTGAAAATAGTTTCTGTAATGGCAACAGGATCAATCTCAGTCCTCAATCACAAACACAGAAACAGGTGCACATCCAGAAAGTCATTTCTGCCAATCTTCTCCTCATCTTCCACAAACCAATGAAGTTTGACTGAGATCAGATGTATTTTGGAGGTGGGTGCTGCTCAATTCCATCCACATTCCTGTCTGAGAAAACACTTTGTTCTGCACAGGAAAACAAAGTTGTTGAACAATTTTTAAATTAACTGTCACTACCAACAGAAAATAGAAGATAATTTTCTTTAGAGAGCCCTATATCTTAATAGATGTATGTATGCAAACCAGTTTGCTCTCTGCTTTGAATCATGAATATAGACATGAATAAAGAGATCTTATTTTTCAGTTTCGTTCCATTGGAGAAGCCACTGTCTGCCCCTAAGTGGCCTGAGGGTGTACAGTCAAGCAACCAAAGTAACTCCTGGGACAGCCTGCTATCAAATATGTTACACGTCAAAATTTCATAGTGAATATTCTTTAGATTCCTTAACAAAACATCTTGAAAAGTGTGAAATTTAAAACTGTTCTGAAAAGGAATGTTTGAACAGTGCAGGAGAAATAGAGGGCTGGTTTTTACTGCAAGAATGTAGATCAAAATAGATGATTACACAGTGGGGTTCCTTTCTAAGATGGTAATGAGTAGAAAACAATCACTGAGATGTAACATCTGCCTGCATTAAGCCCCTTAAGCACTGAATTTGCTTAGCAATATTGTGTTTGCTCTATCACAAGCATGTGTTAGGAGTGACATAAGGACAGTTACTTTTTCCTCTAGCTGGAGAATAGACTGTATTATTCAATGAACACTTCTTCCAGGAGGATTTGCTGGGATTTTTAGGTGCTTGGAAAAGAATATCTTCATAAAATGATCTTCTCAATGACTTTGGGATGTAATGTGGTTAGAGAGACACAGGTTTGTCTTGCAAGTCATGTCACCTGAAAGTGGGATTCTGTAGACTACATTTAATCAAAGCTTCCTCTAAAAGATTTTATCTAAGTTCTGGACATTCAGTGAGGAACAGTTTCCTACTCAGTAACCACAGAAAATGGAAATGGCATTTTACATGAGATTAGCAGGCTGAAGGGTAAGAAGTCTTGAGAGAGAAACCTACACCACCTAGGCCTGGACAAAAGGTTCAAGTTAAACAATGACATCTGTAAATGTCAGTAAAAAAAATTGAACTGTGATGATTATTTTTTTCATTTTAAAACTAAAATGTGCATGGATTTTGTAGTAGTCCGTATTTAGTTCCAGTTTACACAGATCTGAGTGTTCTGACTACTGCATTTGTGCCGTCTTGTCTGTAGGAATCAGTAAATCATTTACAAAGAGTGAATATTAGCCTAAAATGAAGTTACTTTGTTACTAAAAAAAAAAAAAAAGTATTGTCTACATTTGTTCTAACTGGTGACTTTTGCAAACACCAAACAATATCCAGCATCTTTTTACACATTATTTTTACCTGCCATATAGTATGCTGTGGGTAAAAAATTATTCAAGCAAGTGCTAGGGAACATATTGAAGTAAATCTACTGAATGGTTCCTTTGCAGTGGGAGGATAGTGGCTGAACTTGAATCAGAAATGAGAATATTTGAGCCAGGTAATCTTTCAAGACAAATGATTAAGTGGCTACTCAGAGTTCAAGTTCAAGAGAATTTTAACATCTGTAGAAAGAGTGCTTTCTAATGGAAGGTTTAATTTTCCTCTTTGTGTCACGGACTAAAGTTAAAGCCCAAAAGAAAAGAAAGATGCACTTATTTAAGTGGAGGACTCAAAAAGTATTTTGTTATGGATTAGATAAATTACCAATCATCATTTAAACTTCTGCTGAGTACAAAACGTGTATTAAAGAATTATTTCTAGGAGCTTGAGTTGAATTGAAGACTGAGTCATGGGGGTATAGGACATATAAAATTTATAATCAAATAACTTTCAGGGAAGGCTATTAGTAGCCTTCTCACCCTTCTTTTTTACCCAAAAGAATAATGTAGAAAAATATATGCTTGACACTTCTTAGAGGTATACTGTGTACAACAAATACCTTTTATTTCCCAAGTCAAAATAAGAAAATAAATAAATTTCAAAGACATAATTGTGGGTGCCAGAATTTAACACCTCCTACATTTATCAGAGTTCACTTTCATTTTCCTTTCATCCCAGAATATAATTGCATGTGCTGATAATATAATGTGCCACTTTCTCTCTAGTGACTTGAAATGGAGCTGAGCTCAGGTGTAGATGTATATAGGTGAGATGAGTCCCACTCACATGCCTCCTTTCTTACTAGACCTCAAACAGACAATGGCTTTCTTTTCTTCATGGCACCTATGGCAATAATTGTTTTCCAAAAGGTCACTCTAAAAGCCTGTTATGTCTGTCTTCTTTTCCATTTATATTAAGAAAAATTCACACTCTGAAACTAAACTCCAGTTGAAAGGAGGCAATCAAAATTGCCTTGGTCTTGTGGAATAATATGAACATATATGCTTGGTTTTACACTCTTTGTAGTCCTTGTCCTTGGAAGCTTTCCTTAGCCATGATTTAGTTCTAAGATTTTGTTATACTAGGCTATGTTTAATTTCCCTGCAAGTAATGATTCCTTTTAGTAGAGACTCATGTGCTCCCAGGGCAAGAACTAGAGTGTGTTTCATAAGAATTCAATCTTTTGGATGTCCAGGGCACCAGGCTGACACATTGTAACTCAATGTAGGCACAGCATGATGTGTTGCTATTGCAAAAATGTGGGTATTTGGATATTTGAAGATAAAAAAAAAAAAAAAGAAAAAAAAGAATATTGTTGAAATTCTACCTCTGCACTTGTGAGCCTGACACCAGAATTCTGCATACGGATATAGTACCATAATTTTAAAAGATATTTGCAAATTCTGCAAACTTGGAGGAAGTCATAACAAAAGCGTAAATGCTGTCCTACAGAGATAGTTATGTATCAGGTATTAAAAAGAAGACTGAAAGTTAAATTGGTTCTGTTAAATCAATATTTTACAAGGCAAACAATGAGAGTAAGATCTCTCGAATTAGAAATGAAAGGCATTTAAAGAAGCAGCTGCTTTCTTGAGAAGTGGCAGGCTTGTTTTTAAAAGTGCACTAGCAGGATTAACAGCAGAGACAAACTCTCAGGACAGTGGCTAGCTACCTCTCATGATGCCTTCAAAGTAAGCCTTGGTATCATCTGGAAGATACACTTTTTAGTATCAGTGAACAAGTAATTGGTACAGTCCTATAGGATGCACTTGGTAGCAAGTGAGACTAGAGGAGCTAATGGTCCTTTCCGGCCTTAGAATCAATTAACTCGTTAACATCTTGGACAGTTCTTTAGAGTTAGCACATTATCCTGACAACTGGCAACATTACTTTCCCTGTGGTACAAATTCATGCACTGAACTCTAACTCTCTGCCTCTAATTGCTGGTTATGTTCTTGATTAACCAGGCTACATTTCCTGCTGTGTTTATTCAAAGAACAGCTCAGTGCTAGCAGCCAGGAATTGTTTGTCATGCTTTTAAGCTGGTATTAAGCAAAAAGTTGAGCGTGAGTGACAGTGAATCTCTAAGTGGTCAGAGAACCCAATGTTCCCTTAAGCTTCTGTCTCTTCAAATGTACTGAACCTCCACTGTTTACATATATATATTTGTTCAAAACTGAAAAAGTTGTTAGGTTTGATTGTTCACTGCAATGGAAGAAGAAATGCCTTTCTGTTAAACTTTCTTCACTATGAGGGTGGTGAGGCACTGGCACAGCTGCCCAGAGAGCTGTGGGTGCCCCATCCCTGGAGGTGCTCAAGGCCAGGTTGGATGGGCCCTGGGCAGCCTGACCCAGTGGGTGGCAGCCCTGCCCATGGCAGGGGGTTGGGGCTGGATAGGCTTTGAGGTCCCTTCCAACCCAAACCATTCTGTGATTCTATGAAACTGAACAACAATGCAAGAGCTGTTCACTAATGGTAATTTCACCCTGAACATCAAGACTTTTGCCTATGCTCCCCTTCACCTTTTTTCATGCAGTTTTTCATATAAAATATCCTTTCTGCATGGCAGCTACTCTGTGCTTCAGAACCCTGCCAAAGACTCATTTCTCAGTTGGTTAGTGACATTCAATAAAATTTTCTCTACAATTAAAGAATTATCTGAGAGTTATCCAAGAATTATCCAAATTATCCATTATGCTAGCTGTCCTCTCTGAGAAGTCATACACTCTTGTAACTGTTCTTGTGTACATGTTCTCTGATTTTCCTATTGTTTTCATTGTCTTTTCCCCCTTTCTCCTCAATATCTTATTAGTCATTAATGAGGGCATCCATGGAGCTCCACTGCCATCCCTGAAGAATTAGCATACCTATGATGTCTTGCCTAGTCATGTGTTAATTACAGGAGAAAGTCCGAAACTAAAAATCTTCAGGGGAATGTGAAATCTTAAATTCTTCAATCTCATTAAACTTATGGGAGATACAGTTGCTGTGGGGAGTTATTTGGTGGTGCCGAAGTAGAAACATATACACGACCTGCTGAAGAGCTCCCTGGGCTCCATTAACAAAGCTACCTTGTGCACATGGAAATAACCACATCACTGACGACTAATCTAAATCCTACCCCTAATGTCACCATTCGGTTGTCATTTTAGTTGAATTCTTCAAACAATGGTCTTTTTTTCAACTGGTTTGAAAGATACCTTTGTTCTGACTATCCTATAGTCTTATTGACAGAGGTCTCTAGTAGGAGAAAGTGAAAGAGATGGGCACGGAGCCACTCATATTAGGGATGGTGATGGCTGTTTGTCACTTTCTGGCTAAGTGCTCAGACTATTATTTTGTAATAAACAGTGAGATGCCACAACACCATCTCTGTTTTGAAATAAAACTCAATTCTGTTCATGTTGATGTATGCTGATGCACGTTTTGTGTGTGAGTGCCAGTAGGCCCTCCAGTTGACAGATGATCTGAAACTGGTACTTTCCGGATTGTGTTACTCTAATTTATGTCATTTGCAGATATGTGTGCTGCTCATCTTAAGCACCAGCCTTGTAGACGTGAGTACTAAACCTATTTTGCCATCCACGACAGGAATTCAGTTTTGCTTGGCCTTGTAACTGAAGCCAGATCAGTTAAAGGACCAAGAACTATTTTCCTTTATAGTTTTTCCCCATTAGTGTTCCAATCTCACACCTTTCTTTTTTTCTGGCATTGCTATCAGCCTGCCTAAGCCCTTCAATAGTGTGACTCAGTATCACATTGTCTAAACTACAAAGGAAGGAAGCTCTGCTCTTAGCAATTCTGTTGTAGAAATTTATAATTCTATGTTTCATAATTTTTGCCTGTATTTTACCTGTTTTGAAACATGGAAGGGCAGGTTCTCAGCCATGGTATACTGGCACAGATCTGCAGGAGTAAGCCCTCACGCACTACAGATTATTTCCTGTAAAGTTTCAGCTATTCATTTCCAAAATTCATTGAGGTGGCATTTGTCAAACATTATTCAACATTAGTTTAGTGTAGCTTTGTTCAATCACTGCTTTGTTGAATAGTAAATCAGTGCTGGAAAAGGTCTATGAATGTAATGGCAAATTGCACATCAGCTAATGAAAGCATATGAATGGATAATCAGGTTATAAATCAAGTCAGAGCCTCATACAAAATTACCAACAGTGAGAATGAAGCCTGGCTGGTTAGTCATAACTTCAAAAACTCATATGTAGCTATCACTTTTTCAAAATTCAGTTATTGTTCTTTGGACAAGAGTTGTGTTTGTGTTTATGTATATGGGCCAGTTTCCAATCTAAATAATTATATTTGCATACATCAAATTTCCTGTGATGTTTCACGTTGTTCTGCCTTTCTCTTGCTAAAGCTTTCATTAGCATGAGAAAATTACAAAATGCTGTTGTGTTGGTAATGCAGTCTAACAGCTGTAGTTCAGTGATGAACAAATTATCTTTTCTCATAGGTACAGGTACAGACATACAGTTCTACTAACACATTTTGAATACTTTGCTGGTGAAAGCAAGAACAACCTAGACATTATCGATGCATAATGCATCCTGGCCCTTGATTGCCATCTCTAACTTTTGTCCACTGATTTTTAACCCCAAGACTTATTTTAACAATCTGATAGTAGTCAGAGACCTAAACAAATAAAATACAATACCTGTGAAAAGTTAGGATCTAATATTAATATTTATATTTTTTAGAACTCACAGTTGATTGCAACACTTTAACTCTTATCATTTTGACATATGATATATTACTTCCTCTCCCACTCCTAGTGCCAGCTCTGTTCTTTACATCTCCTGAGGACAGTTATAGCTTTGCCCACTGGGGACTTCAGGAAATGAGAAATCTCTCTGACTATAGAGGGTCTGAAATAACAATCTTTTGTAGAAACATTTAGGGTTCGATCCTTTCGCATGGAAGTAATTTGGGCTATAATCTACAATGACTTCATAGACAGATGTACGAAGTACCAGGGAAAGGAATTTTTCATTTTCATGGTGTATGATGAAGCAAACGGTATTAAATTGATTTCCTCATGTGTTAATTAATTTGATTTTGCTATCCAAATGTCTTCAAAGGGAATTAATGTCCTTACAGAGTGCTAGGATTCTCACCGCATTGTTTCACACAGCTATCTGTCTCCTTCCACTTGCTTTTGCCTGTATCCTTAAAGCATCTTCAGTGCATGTGAATAGTGCAATACACTGACTCATCACTGCACAGTGAGATGAGAAAAGCCCTCCGGACTTCCTCCAGAGGACATTCAGATGTAAACAGTCTAGCTCTACTGATTCTGATTCGTCCCCTGGAAATGTTATATTTGAAAGTTCACTGGGTTTGTTGGCAAAGACATCTATGTCTTGGCTAGATTTCATATGAGGCTAGATATATGGTACATTTCCTATGGTGCTGCAGGTTTGAGGAAGATAGGACCCTATCTCTTGGAAGCAGCACTATAATGAGTCAAGTAGATTTTTAAGATCCTTACTGTGACCTTTATTGTGAAAACGAAAAGAAAGAAAAGAGAAATAACTTTTTCATGTCCAAAGGAATATGCTTAAAAGGCTAATAAATCAAAACAAGATTGTTCTAAACAATATTTTTCCTTACTGATTCAGACTAAAATTAAGGGAATTGGAAATCAATGATCCATGGAAAATATATTTTTTAAAATATATTCAACTAAGGGAAAAAAGAGTTCTGCTCAGATCTGAATTGCAGGTACAATGGTTTATTTTCAGTGGGATGAAAAACACCATTGCTTTCACTTTCACTTCTTCCAACAGAAGTTTGCAATTTTTTATGCCTAACTTTAAAAGAAAATTTGTTTTGACTTCTTTTTCATGTACAAAAGCTAAACATTAAAGACAGAACTAAGATTAGATTGGTTCATCGTCTATTTTTTTCCCAAACAGTTGGTAGATATTTTAGCAGAGATTTCATCCCAGCTGGATCAGTCATCCTAGAGGTGTAACTTGAGTTCTGAAGAGGTGCTTTGACATCTGTTCATCTGAACTTCTCATCAGGAGTAAACATGCTGCTGACTGATTTTTCAGCATCATTTTGAGCAGAAAACACTCACTGGAAAGGGTGACAGCGCCAACAACCTCCCTGGAACATGGACCTCTCCACTGGAGGGAACTTGGAAGATTTTCATCAAAGACAGTCAGACAGTTACAAAGCTGTAGCTGCTCATTTTATTAAAGGACAGAAAAATGTGGTTTCATTATGTGTTGCTTTTATCACCTAGTGAGTCTTTTCTGGGACTTGATGGGATCCAGTGAACATTTTTAAGTCTTTATCTTCCATCCTTAACTATCTTGCATAATACAGAACATCTGTTATTTCTGAGGCTACCTCAGAGGCTATCTCTTCTTCCAGAACCAATGATAACCTGAAGACATCCCAGTTCCTAAAGCAAAGTATTCACAGAGCAGTAAATGCAAAAGTATCCTGTGCTAACTTACACAGGGACATTGTTGTTTGTAAATCCTAATGGGTAAGCGCTCTGCCATAGGTGCAGAAATTACCAGAGTGCCTGTGCATGCAGAGATTAGAGCTAGATGGGTAGGAGGGCCAGTACAGAGACACTCAGGTTGTTTGCACTAGGATCTGAGCAATGCTGCAGTGTCTCATGTGGCTTTACCACTTTGATCTCTGAGACCTCAGATCTTTACACCACTTATTACACACCCTTGCAAGCCAGGAAAATGCCCTAATTACCAACTCAAAAGCAATCACCACTAGAAAGAAATTGACTAAACCAAGTATCAAGCCAAGATTTAGCAGGAATACTGCACCATATGTACTACTTCACTGAACAGGTGTAGATATCTCTATTTTCCACAGTCATCTGCAACACTCTGTAAACCCCTGGCCAGGTGTTTCAGACTTTTTACAGAAGGACAGATGCTTCTTTCTAAATCTATCTTCAGTACTGCTGAAGTTAGGATCATACAAAATCAGTCCACTATTTCACTTCATAGCTCATCCCAACTACAAATTGTATTGATAAGTTTGGGAACAAATTATTTTTTTTTCTCTATTTTCCTTTTCAGGAAAGTACATAATGTTATACGTTATATTTCCCTGGTACAGAGGCATTGATGCTTCTTCCTCTCTACTGAAAAATTCTACCTGCTCATATTCAGCATTTTCACCGTTGCACTTCAATAGATGTTCATGGCTATTTACATGATCAATATATCCAAATTTTATTTTCCTCTACAGTCTTCCAAATAATGACCTCTCCAGTTTAAAACTAAACTTCTTAATATTAGTTCCTAAATGGCTGACATTTTATATTATTCCTACCATTCCCAGGGCTGTACAAAATTTCCTGTGCTACCTTCAGATCCATCTGTGAATTAATATCTCCCAATCTTGTGTTAGTAGCAGTTTCTGTTAGCATAATTCTACTGCTGCGTTCCATTTCAAGAATAGTTCTAAATCTCAAAACTGATATTTGAGTAACAACACTGGCAAGAACCTTCTAGTCTAGCTTCTCTGCCAAGAAAACTCATTCTTGGCTCCCAGAAGCTTTACCCAACTTAGGTGTTGCGTAAACAATTCCCATCTTCTCATGTGGCTGTATGTTTTATTTAAGTCCATCTTCAAAATGTTCACCATATTAAAGCATACTCGGGTATTTTACTCTAATCAAATTTGTTTTATACAAAGCAGGTGCTTCAAGATCAGCAACACCTATTTTAAAGAAATCTTTTAAAGGTTTCAAAAACATGAGTGGAAACTATTTTTAATTATTTTCTGATCTCTTTGCCTAGGGAAAAGAGTGTATTAGTTACCATGAAAGCAATTACCAGGACTTCTAAGGGAGAGGAAAATTAAAAGAATAAGCATAACACTCCTCAGAAATGATCCAAATAGACTTTTGATATATGAGATAGTCTCAGATTTAACTCCCAATATCCTGGACTCTCACAGTACTATTCTCACAACACCACTCTTCTCTTGAGAAACTCATTTACCTTAATCTCACTGCTTGCATTTATGCATTTTTTCATTTGTATTACATTTGTAATGGTTATGAAACCATAAGCTATGATCAAGTATTTGAGACATCTGTCTGAAAGTTAGTTCCTGTCGTAGACACCAGGTTATTTGACACAACAAAGAACGACGGTAGAACCTTGGTAGTATGTTGTATGATGGATTGTCTTTCATGTAAAAACTGTGTGTAATGTCTTATAATGGAGTAGTTATAACAAAACAATAGAGAAACAAAATGAAATAAAGCTGGATTGGGGGACAACATGATAATTTGGTAATTCAGCATGTGTTAAATTAAACAAACAAACAATACTTCCATGTGAAGAGACCTTCACTCCAGACATCACTTAAATCTACCTCTGCTTTTTACTACTTTTAAAATAAACATGTAAGAACTGTATGACTCTAGCAATGCTGGTGATGGAATGACTTGTACGTAACATTAACCAACAGAATAATACAGTGCAAGGTGTTAAAAAGAAGATGTAGGTGACTTGTTTTTTTCAGAGAATGGTTGGAAAAGAATGTTGACGTTTTCACCAGATGAGAGGTGTGGGCTGTATAAAAGGTACTGAAGTTTCACTTCATTAAAAAGCTTACCTAATGTTAGTAATAAAGAGTGTTAATTACATATTTAGCTGTGCTTAATGTGCACATACTATATTTCCTGTGATTTTAATAACTTTCCTACCACTGTTTTAGAAAGATTATCCTGCTTATAAAACAGGTAAAACTGACCTGTCTCTTTCTAACAGTCAAGAACCCTGCAGCCAAGGCAGATTTGGTATTTAAACTTGTAATACCTAATACCTATAAATCTTGTATTATCAGGGATGAATTTTTAGGAATGGAGCAGAAATTTCACATTTGGAGAAGAAAGAAGTAATTTCTCCAAAAGGCTGATGCATTTAAAAAGTAATAAATTATTTTAATAACCACCTAATGGTAGATATTACACAGTGCTCTCTAATTGCTAATCTGCTGTAGAAATGTTCACTGCTCTGAGAAAGAAAGACTTTCAGGTGCATAACTTCCTGCAGTTTGATAAGGTCACAATTCATCATGGTTTCTGACTGAGATCTGGTGTTGAGGATGTTCTCTCTTGTCTTTGCTGCCTTCTGTGTTTGAGTGCAAGAAAGTTCTGTCAGAAATATATATCCACTTCTGCTAAATTTGAAATGACTAATTTCACATTGCACATTTCCTTTGGAAATTTTGCCTTTCTTCCACATCACCATTTCTTCTGTAGCATTTTGTAGTCTGTTGCCACCTTCCCCTACGACCAGATTCAGGATTTAATGGTATCAAGATTTCTTAGCCCCTGTCATTACAACATTGTATCCTGGTCTTTCAATTCTCACTGCTCATCACTTCTCTTGGATTTTTGGGCACAGATGTACAATGAACTAGGCAAGACCAGCAGTAACATATCTGAGCCAATGTAGAGCTGCACAAAAGCTAGCAGTGGATGCAATGCTGTGTACACGCTAATAATACTCTTATTAATCCACAAGATAAGGTTAAATATCTCAAGTACAACACGATGCTGATATGTCTGTGTTGCTCCTAATTCCAGCACTAGCTGGGATGTTTCCAGATATTGTGCGTCTGCACCTTGTTGCACCGTGCAGTAAGTCAGATGCTGATACCAGACATCAGTTTTTCAGCTCTGTCAGCCCTTGAAACTTAAGTACATCAATAATTGCCTTTTGCTTCCTTATCTGTAATTTCCTTTCTTTCTAGGCTGCTCCAGGAATCAGTCATTCGTCTTTAGCACATGTATTTCTAGAGTGTATATTCAAATTCGTAAAAGATAAAACGTTTCTTATCATAAAATCTTTCTTCCTTTGAAGACTTTTGTTAAGACACAACCCATACATAATGTCTATCTAATTCCTGACGTAAAATGTAACCAGAGTGAATGTCCAGGATTTGACTTGACTATAAAAGACTTCAATAAAGATGTCAAAATGCTGTAAGTTTCTCAGTTGAAGAACTACCTTTCAAATCAATTTAAACCTTTCAGATTTGTTTTGCTATGTTTCCTCACCTACCCTGTTATTACAGTGTTATCTCTCTCTCCCAGAAGAAGCCAGGACTTAAAGAAGGCAACAAGGAAATAGAATACAATGTTTACTCGACTGTCTAAAAAGCCTGCACAGGTGCCATTTTCTTTATTCTGTAAGGAGATGAGGTTGGTTTTTTTTTTTGTTTGTGCTGGGTATTTTTTGTTTTGTTTTGATTTGATTTTGTTTGCTGTTGTTATTGTTCCTGGCTGCTCTTCTCACATTCTTTGTTAGTTGTTCAAGACCATATGTTTCCCTGTATGGTAATCAGAACAGATTTTACTGCCTGTGTGTTATTCTGTATACATTTGCAATATAACAAAAGAACTTGTATTCAGATGTTCTGGAGGAGAGCCACAAAGTTTTTCCTTCTGCTTAATGATGCAGATTTTTTTTCCTGTTTGGACAGAAGAGATCCTCAAGAAGATTGTTGTTTTACCTCAAAGGATTCAGCTTCTCATTTAACCTGAGCCTTTCAGTCACATCATAATACAGATATCTCATGCTACCCAGTCTACCCACTTGTCATCCTGGGGATTAAGATCTCTTTGTAGGAATGAAGGATCCAGACACTATTACAATTTTATCTTTTTTATCTAAGAAAAAATCACAGTAAGCTTTTAACTGCAGCTGTTCACACTTATTCTCTATATATAGCTTCTTATGCCTCTTTCATATATTATGTAGACATAACATTATAAAAAGAATAAGAAAATATCTTCTGGTCCCTAGGTCTGGAAGATCAACAACAGTATGAAATTTAAACACCTGAAGACAGTTTAAAGATAATAAGAAAAGGCAAGCACAGTTGGCAAATTTAATTAAAGTGAATTTGAATTAATTTTATTAGAACTTCAGGAAATTCATTATTATATTACAAAGGGTATGCTCAGTTATAATTGGCCAATATATGAAAGTAGACAGGAAGAGACTCAAATTTGAAGAAATAGAGTTGATCTATGTCACAGTCTAACTAAACAAAGTCAAACAAACCAGGAGAGAAATTAAGAATTTGTCAGTTTTTGACACACTAAGGAGCTAAGACACAGTTACAGACCATCAACTCACAAATAGCCCTTAGGCGCACAGGTTTGGCAATGGCAGCGGTCCCATTGCAGGCATTAGGATTATTGGCATTTAACACCTGCAACAGGACTGGGAAACAATGGCTGTTCTCTTCCCTGTAAACACAGTACTTTATAGACTCTCAATTACGAAGTATTTGAGGTCAGTTTTACTCAGATCTGGAGGGAACTGGTTTTTAACCCAGTAAGAATTGCTGAAATGGTCTTGGCACAAGGGTTGGCTCCTGAGGATACTAGGACTACCCAACCACTTGTGAAAATGTGCGTGCATGTTGTAGCTTTTAAACTGCTTGGAGAATTTCAGTCAAATTTGGTAGGGGAGTCATTCTTGGGCAGGGGGGACACATAACCACAGCAAAAGCTGCAGAGGAGCTCACACCACCACAAGCAGTGGAACAACTTCCTTATTACTGGTGCTCAGAGTATTTTTCTTCTGAAGACATTTAGGAACAGTTACTACATTAATTAACATTAATTGTTAATTAACATTATCTATTAACTTCTACAGATACATCTGTCAGAAAATGAACAACTCCACAAAACCAAAATGTTGGTGAGCAGTTTTGTGTGCAGGGCACAGGGTTGTATGTGTCCGCACAGGGTGATAGGTGCAGGGACACCCAAGGGCAGGGGGGCCCCTGCTCTCGCCCCTCACAGAATCGCCTTGCCCTGGGGCCAGCTGAGACCCACCACAAAGAACCAGTGGCAGAGACTCTACTCTGGCATGTGGACAGAAAGGGAAAAAGGGGCCAGTAGTGTGATCAGGTGTCAGCAGTCAGCATGCCTAACCATGCATGAGCAGCCTCTTCTGTCTCCTCTCTAAACTCTATTTCTGATGGTTTTCCCAGGCCAGGGTTCTGTGTCCCCTGTATTGTGCCTGGCAGGACCAAGCCCGGCCAGGGCCAGGATCAGGACTGGAGAGATCGGGGGCGTGTGAGGCCCTGGTCCCCCTGCAGCACCCTGGCAGTGCAGGCAGGGCAGGTGGATTCTGGCATGGTCCTGTTGACAGCTCAGCAGTTACTGGGCAATCATGAGCCTCATGTAGTCCTCAGCTAAGCTGAAACTGGCCCATAAGCAGGGTGGGGGGAGGTCCCAGTAAGGCTGGGCAGGGATAGGAAGGCCTAGTGGTACCCCCAGGGCCCTGACTGTGCCATAAGTACCTTCTAAAGAATACGCAGTTAGTGTAAGGTAACGGCAGCTGTTAGGGCAATTGTGTGCAGCACTGAAATGTGTTTACATGCTTCTTGTTTCAGCCTTGAATACTGAATTCCTCATGAAGAAATTTAGTATTAAAAAATACCTTTCAGCAATATACATAATGAAGCATCTGAAAAAACAAAAACAAAAACTGAAAAAAACCCACACCCTTGTTATTGGAAGAACATGTTGCGATTTAATATGTTTCTGAGTGCACTATCCTAGGAATTTACCCCTCCAGCACCCAGTAGGCTTCTAGTGAGCAATGGAATTTGCTCTGAGTACAAGATAGGGCTAAAAGCTGTATGCATAACCCAACAGACAAGCAGACAGAAGCTCAACAAGGCATCCAGGAGAGCATTTCTTCAGAGTTTTCAACCTTTGTTACACGGTTTTGAAGCACCCAATTAATGTGCTTAGCTCAGCAGCATGCACGTATGCCACTGTGCTCCTGGCTGTAAAGAGAAGCATTTGACAGCATGCGTATTATGAAGACATAATAGAGATCCCAGCCTGAGATTCTCTCTCTGAAATGACCTAAAATTCTAGTTGCTATTTTAGAGATGACTGTATCATTTGTATTGTGGAACACAGGCATAAATCGTCATTAACACACATGCAAAGATTTTCTAATATCCAGGAACGCCTTTTTGTACTTGAGTAGTAACATGATGTGGGAAGAAAGCTTACAGTTTATGCAGAGCTGTCTGTACCTTTTGCTTAGTAGCTGTAGGCTCTGTAAGACATGCTTAATAAAAAGGAGGAGCAAGTGAAAACAACATACGAGGATAGACTATGACATGACTTTCACACGTATTCACAGAGATCAAGAGTGAAAACATTAGATCTGCCAAGCCAGCCTCAAATGGAATATCAGAGTTGGGGTCATCACATGAACACTTAAACAGCTGAAAAACTAGCAGCTTATTTTCTTTTAAATGAAAAGATCATGCAAGGAAAAGTTCTGCCTGCAATACTAATCTGGGAATAGGAATGAACTTTAAAATTAAATGCAGCAAGGATCCGTGACCTAATTCACAGATAAGTAAGTCTTGAAAAGGTTTAGGGTCCAGTACAGAAAAGGATAGATTTTCATTGTTTTTTTTTGTTTTGTTTTGTTTTGGGTTTTTTTTTGTGATTTTTTTCCTAAATCTGCTTTTAAAACAAAACATCCCATACCAAAATAAATAAATAAATATATCTTTTGAAACACCCTTCTGTTTCCCTTATTAAATTTTAGTTCCTACTTTCTACTTTCTATTCAAAACATTGTGTCTCCCACATCAAATCACTGAGTTCTTCCTTCTTTTCTTTCAGTTTTACCCTACTTTCTCACAGATTTATTCTTTAACCTGGTTTTACATCCCAACTGTGGTTCCGTAAAGATGGTCACCTGTGTTGGCATTTAGTAAAGCTCTAGAAAAACATACTCTCTCTGCCCTAATTTTCTCCTAGTTCTTTTTGCTTATATAAGCTGGATTCCATCAAGTTCTTCCACTTCAATATAAGTAATGTTTTACAAAACACAGTGAGATACGAAGATTATTTTGAAATTTCGTAATGTGTAAAAATGAGAGTTGTGGACATTTAGCAGTTGTTACCTGGTCAAGTAAGATTCAGAATCTTTGTTATCTATTCTGCTTGGTCTCTGGCAAAGTTACAAAATATTCATCTGCTGATTACATGTAGACCAAACAATACATGAGATCTAATGTAGGGAGTTCTAATTTGCAAATCAGTCCAGAGGTTTAGCAGCTTTGTTGCACGAGTTGTCTGGGAAGTTAGATGCAGGAAGCAACCTAGCAAAATTTTGAAATTCAGTGCAATTATTTGGTTGTAGTCAGAAGGGTATTGGCTGATTCACATGAGGACAAGACAAAGCAGTCATCCAGTAAACCAGTCATCTGCAATCTTAATTTTGGGCACAGTACTAAAATTCTGTGAGTAAATCACATTTGGGATTTACCATCACAGATGCCAATCAAGCCTCCTCTTCCTTCTCTGTACAGCATGGGAGGCTGAACTCTGTTACTTCAGCTTTTAATTCTTATCACTTGTGTCTGAAACTTAAGAAATGTAGTTTTGCTTGAAGAAGGAGGCTTGCTTCATGCCTGTGTCTTCAGTCCTTCAGAAGTTCATGTCAGGAATGGTGAGGTGTTCAATGTGTTGCTTTGAAATGGACCTTCCTCCTCTCCCCTCTCATTATTTCTACGAATAGTGGATAATAAAAGTGTGAACAACCAGAATATACACTTGTTTTAATAGAGGTATCATGGGGGAAGTGATAAGTAAATACTAGAGCTTGCCTTTTGCACAGTAAGTGCCAGGAGATGTAGATGGCTGTTGATCCTCTGTTCAGGGAGGGAGTAAGTCTTAAGAGGAAAAGAAGAGGCAAGAGAAGAAAACAGAGAAGAGCCAAAACTGAAAAAGTCAGGGAAAAAGAAGAGAAAATACAGGGAGAATGGGGTCAGAAATGATCTTTTCCTGTATCCTATCTAGCCACTTAAATATTCAAGTTAAAAGAATTGGGTGAACAAAAGCAAAGACCCCATCTATTTTACCTAAATGAGTTCGTCCATCCCATTAATGATTCTATATGCATTATTGCAGCTATTAATCTATTAATGACACTGTTCTTATTATAAAGCCACACTTGTTACATAGCCCTCAGGGAAAATGTCAGGCACTGTTATTTAAAAGAATAATTAGAGAACTTACTGAGTTCAGTCAGTGAGTATATGTAGTGGAGAAAAAGACTTAACAATGAGTTTTATGAATTTGAAGACTCTATTGATATTCCTTCATTCTTCCTAAATACTAAAGCTTTTCTACCACTCTGAAGAATAGTGGATGACAGCCAGCAAATGTAAGATAGATACCAAGTCAAAATACTGGTGCTATGGTAAAGCTCAAAAGATACCTAATGAGAAAAAGTTTCACAGAGGCTGTCACGAGCTCAGACTGATCTGAGTGTGCAGCCATATTGTGCTGTACTTGTAGCTAACAGGCCTCAACTCATCTGGCTCTCAGCCTTGCACCAGGTGCTTCGAGTATGAAATCCTCTGCTCTGTACTGTATAGGACCCTTGACTTGAGAGTGCCTCCTGAAGCACAAAACAATTCTCACTGAGGAAACGCAGCCTGGAACCAACATCTGGTGCTCCCCGGTAGTGTCTGCTTAGCAAGACAGCAACACTGTTTCCATGCAGCAGACAGTTCTTTGTGGAAGGCTAGCTAGGAAATTTTGTCATTGAGCAGAGCGGGTAATATCTGTGTAGGGTACTACTGTCTTGGTTTCTGCAGCTTAAGCATAAAGACTTACTTCCTCACAGAACGATGTAAAAAGTATTTGTCTCTGTGAACCGAATCAAGGAAATTATCTTTCTGAAATGCAGACAAATCCTGCCTAGCCTCCAGCGTTTTTCATCCATATCAGTGCTTGGCTTTGGTTCATAAGGAGTCTCTAAGAGCCCTGCTGGCAAAATTGAAGGCAGTCCCCTACCTTGAAGGCTGGGGAGGAAAAGCATAACATGGTATGAATGCCTAATTCTAAATACTGCTCGTCATTATATTTCCATACTAGTAATGTAGTAATCTCAATCTGGCATTTGAACTGTATGGATGGAGCTATTGGCCCGTAACAGTTACATGAGCTTGGTCCCTGCTCCAACAGAATGTGGCAAGCAGCACCCTGCTACTCAATGCCAAAGAGCCAAATCAGCCCCAAGCTGCACCTGCACCCTGCACCTTGGACCCTTCTGTGCAGCTGGAGCAGAACACTGCACTATACGGCTTGCCAGCCACAGTCACTTCAGAGCAAAGGCAGAGGGAATCATAAATATATCAGTCTGCAAAAGACCATGTAGACAGCCTCAGCAGGATATGAAACGTAGTGAGCAGCAGTAACTTCTGCCACACACCAGCAGTTAGAATAGCTAGCTTATAAAAAGCAAATAACAGATTTTAATTTCTTTGCCAGCATTTCTCTGCGTGTTTCTCTAAACACGTATACATCACCCGAGCATTATCAAAGGAAGACACTGAAGACGAGCATTTTGCTTATACTGTAAGCATCCTTTAGTTTGCATGAGTACATTTCATGAGCCATCAGAAAATCCCCAGCACGTCAAGACTGCTTTTTACATTAGCTAAGAGGCCACTACTAATCCCCACTCCATCAGTTTACACACTCAAACTGAGGAATGCATTAGAACTGAGGAAACATTATTCACCTCATTCTCTGTTAAAAATCTGATTCTAGTGGCTTGACTCATTAGGAAAACAGAAACTTCTAACCCTGTGAGCAGTCCATGAATCTGTGGGATGCGTTTAGAGGTGGAGCAAAGCAACAGTCAGCATGAGCAAGGGTGGCAGAATTAGGTCATAAACAACTTGCACAAGTGTCTGTTTGGGAGGCATATGGTCATTTAGTAACATACTGAGGGAGATGGTTTGGAGTTGGCAGGAAAATTTATTTTTTCAGCACTGAATGTAGCAAGACTAAGGACCCGATATGGTTATTTCTACAGAATATTTTACTTATTGCAAAGTGTTTTTCACAATTTTTGCTTTTCAGAGTTTGAAAAAAGGAGGAATTTCTGGAGATGGTGGGCATAGCTAACTCTAAAAGTCTGAATCTGCTCCAGGGCTGTCTCTCTCCATGCAGCTGCACAATACTGAGGAAGAATCTTCTCATTTTCAGCAGAGAGCCTTCCATCTTTTCTGGATGCAGTGGGTAACAAAAGAGCACTTTATAAACATCGTATGTCCCCAGCTGGTTCTTCACAGAAGCACTCATAACAGCACCTTGAGGAAAGACAGTATTAGATCACAGTCTTGGGAGAATTCTCTGGCTGCATGGGTCACTGTGTTTAGCAGTTTCTGTATAGACTGTGCCAACTAAGTACACTCCAACTATCACTCACAAAATGCCCTATGCACCAGAAACATCCCCAGAGGAGCAGTTTATCCCAGCCGATTTTGCTCACAGAGAGTCAGCGCAAGGGCATGCTATTGCTTTGTTTTATGCTTAGGGCAGTAGTTTTTATGCTGTTGTTAAAAAAATCTCAGCAGTCTGGGATCTATGCTGAAGGCGCTGTGCAGTAGGCAACAGAGGTTATAGTTCAGCACATACTTTAGATGACCCTAAGCCAACACTTCTGGCAAAAAAAGCAGCACAGCCACTCATTTCTGTCCCCAAGTTACCTTTTGCACTGTTCTGGCGCAAATGTTTATGTGGTTACTTGGAAAGCCAGAATGAGGAGCAGCCCTGACTGATTTGCTTCAGGCAGGTTGCTCTTCAGCCAGATTGGTGCTCTGGACCAGTTCACTAAACAGTTATAAAAATGGACATGCTGACTTAAATTATTCATCAAACAACAGATTAAAAAGACCTGGCCTAGTGTCAGTGGGTTTGAATTCACCAAGTAGAAACAGATAATCTAAAGCATCGGATCTAGGATCTTTAAGTGGAGAAGTACTGAAGACTGTGCGTATATAAAGCATGACGTGCAGCTGTCTGTGTTTGTAGTCAGTGCTGCTTGGTGGGTCTGCTTGTTGCAGGGAACCTGGGAGCCTGAGGCAGGCCCAGCTCAGGAGCAGGTGACAGCCTGACACACTAGTTTTCTCCCACAGGCTGTTTCTTAAAAAAAATCAGTCACCAACCAGGAACCAAGGTGGTCTGTAGTTAGACTGCCCCATCCATTGCCTCTGTAAGGCTACCAGGAGATATGGAGGCAGGATGTCTTGTGGTGCCCTGGCTGGGAGTTAGTCACAGATGCTGCCCCCAGGGCAGTCTCAAGGTCAGTCTTATCATGGAGCCTCTCAGTGTTCCCATGGGAGATTTTTGCCTGTAACAGTGCCAGGAGTGCCCTTGGGGTGTGGCCAAAGAGAGACGTGTACAAGGAGAGCCCTGTACAAGGAGCTGGATCTGCAGGTCCAGCTGTCACCTTCTTGACAGGCAGGGAGCAAGACTTTTACCTGCCTACTTTGGAGCCAGACACAATTGGGTCCCTGTCAACATCTTTCACAGTAGCTTTGTTCCTTTGATTTCCAGGAGTAGCCTTCTAATGGAGAAAATTCAGTTGGGATGAGATTGCCTGATGCCAGAATTGTTAGTGGCAATAGCAACCTTGCCCTTCCACTGTTACCTCATTTCCCTCTCTCTTCCCTGTTGATTAAATGTCAGCTCTCTTCTCTGTTCTCTTCCAAAGGAAGCTAATTCTCCCCTCCAGCTGCAGCAGATCCCTTTGCAGCACAGCATGATGCTGCCCAGTTGTCTTACAAATCCTTCCAGTGCAGCGCTCCTCTCTCCGCTGCCTCCCCAACCCTGCATGCTGCAGCCCAGAGCACCGGTCAAGCATTGCTTTTTTATGATACACTATGTGTGTGCCATCGCAGGACCCAGATGGCTAAACAGATGAGAAAAGCACGGAAATGACTGCCCAGAAAAATTTGGTGTAATACTGCTTGAAGAGCAGGGGCCGAACGAAGCATTAAACATGACAGTGCATATAGAAGCCTGCAGCTCCTTAAGAGTATAATTTATAAAACTGCCATTTTACTGAATATTTTCCTTTTTATAGTGTACCTCTCCTACTGTGGTTTAGGATTAGTGACATTTCCTAAAGCCAAAGTTGGTAAATATTTTACAGTAATCAGTTTCACTGAATTTCACTTCTGGGCTATGGGAAGCAGCTGGGGCAAGGTCCAAAGAGGACTTAGCAATTTCCAGAGGCATGCAAGTGAAATTCAGTTGCCAGAGTGATCCCACATATCCCACTTATATCACCTTGTTGTCCCCAAACCAAAACCTTGTGATTAAATCATTTCTTTTACAGACTCCCCCCCCAAAAATCGTTTCTTGCATGAGCTATGTGAGGACACAGTGGCACTCTCAGGTGGATATTTGGCTCTGTGACTAAGTCTCAGCTCTTTTAGGTATACTCATCATTCAAAACACACTCTGCTATCTCAAGTCACATCTTGAGAAGAGGATACACATGTCCCATGTCATAGCCTGTCTGCAGGGCCCTGGTATGGGGGACTTGGCTTCTTAACTGTGGCCACAGCCCCAACTAGTAGGAATGCGTCTTATTCCTACATTTAAGGCAGGAAAACGTCTTTCAGATCTCCCAGTGGAATCTGGTCATGTTGCAGAAAGACTCATTAATCTGGAAGGAGAGGAGGTGAGGCATAAGAAAGAGCCTAAATAACAGAGAAGATATTCTGCTAGGAGCCTAAATGGTTTACTGAGGTATTACTGAAAACCTCATTAAAAATAGCAATTGTCTCCACCTGCTTAACAAATCAACTAGTTCTCTTCACTTTCTGCAACCAAATCCCTGCCAGAGAAAACACATAAAAAAAATATTGAAAAGTTGAAACTTGGAGAAGTTTTAATAACCGGAAGTGACACTCTAATTGGAACATTTTAGAAACACTAATGATGGGTTTCAGTAGACATAGCACCCACAGAAGAATGATTACATCTCATGCTGGTAAAATCTCTATGGATTTTCCCAGAAGGGCAATACAGCTGGCATTCTACTCCAATTATTATATGCAAGATGGTTTCAGAAGAGGAAATGAAAAATGGATTCTTTAATTGAAACAATAGGGGTGGAGTTGAATTTTTACTAATTAGGCAAGTTTTTATTTGGTAATGATTTAGTGTTTATGTACCTCACAGAGATATGGGATATGATAGTATAATCATCCTACTTGGTCTGTCTTCTCTTTTGCACTGTTTCTACATTTATATCTTTGATATTTGGAGTATAATCAGAACAGAAGGAGAGTTACAAGTATTCATTGAACTGCTGCAGTATTTCAGTACAGCATGTGCAAGGGCTCAGACTGGAGTTGAGGGGGTATCATAAAAACTGAAAACAGAAAGCAACACTCTGTGGCATATGACACATGTAGCAGTGACTCTCGAAAAGATCCCAAGGTTCTACTCCTTCAGTTGTGCGCCGGATTGGAAACTTGACTTCTTGTAATAAAATTCATAACAGGTCATCAACAAAAGTGCTGCTTGTTGCTGTTTTGATCAGCTTCGCTTTGGACCCTGTTTAAGCCCCCCCTTTTTTTTTGGCCCTGATATTAGCTCAACAAATTAGAATTTTCCTATTTTTTTGCCTTGAAATCCGAAGTTTAGCAGTGGATGATTTACCATTGCCTGCAATAGGACTAAACCCTCATATCTGTGCTTTTCAAAGTCAGAAAGTCTCCTGTATATACATAAGCCAGATTATCATATTCCACGGTCCCTGAAAGTGAAAGTTTTTTGCTCCTTCCAAGACAATTAATCACTTTGGGGTTTAAGAGATGTGGTTCAGTTTAAGCATCTTTTCTATAGCAAGACAGCTTGTCATCAGGAAGACCCAGAATAACTTTAAATGTATCCATCTCCTGGTGCCTTTTGCAGTGCAATTATATTTCATTAATTTTATTTTATTTGGGTTTGTTTCTCTTTTTTCAGGCAGTGGGAACTTCACTGGACTGCCATGGCTTCTCAAATATGATGAATACTGGCTTAGCTATTTTATCTTCTAGTTCCCTCAGGATCCTTGGATGCATCTCATCAGATTCCATGGACTTGCACATATTCATATTTCTCAGATGGAGATGGTCTCAAATCTTCTACAGCTCTTCATCCCCGCAGTACCTGCCATTGGACTCTGTGAATTGGGCAGTGTGGCTTGAGCACTTGCCAGCGAAGACTGAGCTGTTGAGGACCTCAGCATTCCCTGTGTCAATTATAGCCACATCTCCTATTTAGCTCATCAGAGGCAGTACAGTTTCCTTTATCTTCATTTTCTTTTGTATTTCAAGAAATTCTTCTTGCTATTTATTACATGTCTAGCCAAACTCTTCTCCAGCTGTGCCTTGCCTTTCCTGATCCCCTCTTTGCACTCCTGGTCCATATCCCCATAATCTTTCCAGGATATATATTCCTGCCTCCGCTGCCCAGGCATTTTTTGGGTATATTTTATTTTGGCTGAGAGTTCCTGTCTTAGCCAGCCTGGTCTCCTGCCTCCTCTGTCTGACTTCTTGTATGTTGGGATTGAGAATTCTTATTCCCAATAAAAATGTCTTTAAGTATCTCCCAACTCTTATTTGCTGCTTTATGGCTGGGTGCAGTTTGCTGAGGGATTTCATGAATTAGCACCCTGAAGTGCTGAAAGTGTACCCTTCTGAAGTTTAGACTCTTGATTCTACTTTTTGTCTGCCATGTACCCCTCAAAATTGCAAATAATACTATAGCATGATCGCTGCACCCCAGGCTGCAGAGGTGTTCAAGGCCAGGTTGAATGGGGCTCTGGGCAGCCTGATCTGGTGGTTGGCAACCCTGCCTGTAGCACAGGGTTGGAAGTGGGTGATCTTTAAAGTGCCTTCTAACCTAGGACATTCTATGATTGTACAATTCTTATGTATTGGTGAAAAACTGGTCCAGGAACAACTCTTCCCTTGTTGGGTTCTCTCTCAACTGTGCTAGGAAATTGTTCTCAACACACTTCAGTAACCCCTCGGACCGCTTGCAGTATGCTGTGCCTCTTTTCTGGTAGAAGTCCAGGTGGTTGAGTTCACCTAGCAGAATCAGGGCCTACAAACACAATGCTTCCTACAGTTGTAGGAAGAACTTTTCATCAACATTCTCTCCTTGATCAGATGGCCTGTAGAAGACAATAACCACTAAGCTTTCTTTATTGGCTTGTTCACTAATTGTCACACATAAGCTTTCAACCTGTGCACTGCTGTTCTTCAAAGACAGCTCTGTGCAATCAGCCCTGTTTTTTTTGCATAGAGGAAATCTCCCTCACCTTTTCTTCATTGCCTGCCCTTTCTGAATAGTTTATAGACATCAACTGCCACACTTCAGTTGTGTGATTCATCCCTCCAAATTTCTGTGATAGTAATCAGGTCATAGTTTTCTGGATGGCCAGTGGCTACCAGCTCCCCTTACTTGTTACCCATGCTGTGTGTTTGTGTAGGGCTACTTCACTTGGGCCTTCAACTATCTAACCTTTCTGACAGAACCTTTCGGTTCTGGGAGGGTTGGGGGGCATTCCTCACTATGCTGATGGTTGCAGTCTTCGTCCTAGTTGCTTACGAGCATGGTCTGGGGTCCCAGCTTGCCAGGTTAACAATTTGTTTTCTGTCATCTAAAACACAGACAGTAAAACCCTTGCTCAATCTAGCAAGGTACAGATTCAGTGAACAGCATACAATATTGAAGAAGTGATAATGACTTATTTTATATTTGGGAGTGATTATTTTCCACTACTGCTAATTGGGGAGCCTTAGTAAATGAATGATGTCAAACTTCCTGAAAAACAGTTTCCCTAGAAATTATTCCAAAAAAATAATAGAGAGAAAACAATACTGTGTAGGGGTTGTTTTGTCAAAATGTGATACTGAAAAATGCCAGTGTCTACTAGTTTTACTTCAATGTGTTTTTAATACCTAGTTGTTGAAAATAAAGAATCCAATCAATTGAAGAAGTGCCACGATAAAGCATTCTTGAAAACATTATTGAAAAAGACTATTGAAATTGTACCTAGAAATATATGTCCGCTAATTTATTTTGCACAAATTTTGGACTTGGTGATATTAATTAATCAATATTTAAAAGATGAAAGAGTCAGCTAAACAAAATCAATTCCACTGAACTTAATTTTGTACTACAAAGAAAACCTGAAACTTTGCAATTACATTGTATTCTTTGGATGTACATACATCACAGCCCCTGGTGCTCAGACTCCTTCAGCCCTGCTTAGGTACAGAATTACAAAAGAAACCCAACTCCTTTAACAATTTTCCAAAGTATAGCAGCGTTACTGATTTAAATAAACTAATCCTGGAGTCAGGATTAGCTCTGCTTCAGTGATATTATGGAATAGTGGTTCTATCTATCCAAAGTTTGTGAGCTTATTCTCTTCCTTTTAAGAAACAGTTCCTCCATTGAATAGTATTTTTGCTGTGCCTACTTACTCTTACTTAAATTTCCTATATAATAGGCCATCTATACAGAAAACAGAGATTGGAGCAAAAAGATCCCCAAAGAAGAGCAGAATGACTGAGATAAATTGCAGCAGTCATTTTGAATCTCCTTGAGCTACTAAGAAAACATGATACAAGATCTTATAGGGTAAAACTACCTGAAGCATATACCTGATAAATTATTTTGTTCTACATACTGTTCTATCTTCCCAGATTCTAAATTAGGTATCACCATCTCCCCCCACCCCCATCTTATACTGAAAGTCCCATCATATTCTGAAGTCCCATCATATTCTTACATTTATCTCAGTGAAGATTACCCTGAGTATATGTGAATTTTCATCTGCATTTTTAAGTAGGACAGTCAACACTTCACACTCAGTGACAGCAAAGAAAGCCTAGTACAGTTGTACAATTCTTCATAAGAGTAATCTTATTTGTCCGCTTTCAAGAAGGGTACCATGTATGGAAACATCATCAGACAGTAACAGTGTAACAGTGTATTACAATCTGTCTTCAGATGCTTTTGTCTGGTTTCTTGTTCTGTCTGCAAAGTGTTCTGGTTCCTTCTCAATTTCTCCCCAAACCTCATAAGCTATGAGTAGTGAATCACGCTCCAGGGCCCAGTGCACAAATGTCATCTCTAGATGTGGCTAAGCTGTAGGCATTTTAAGGCATTTCTCGAGTGAAAGTAGTCTTTCAGACTTCCTGAACTCACCTAGAAAACAAAACTAATGTTTTTGCAGCTCTTCAAATTATGAACTCTTCATGGAAATGTTTTTTTCTTGCTTTAAGTAGATGTATGTACGTGTTTACTTAAATGCATACACATTCATACACAGCAGCTGAAATTCTAACCATGATGAAGCAGTGGCATGTAGTCCTGAGTAAGACTGGTTAACAATAACATAATACCAAAATAATGGATTAGAAATAAGCATATTTATTTTGCCTTTCTCTCCTTAGTAAGTGACTTAGTACGTAAAGGGTATCCAGTGGTAAACCCCACACATCTTCACTGGTGAAGAAGCCTTTAACTTACAATCACTGAAAACTGTGTTTGACTTTAATCTAGATTGTGAGAAATAGGTTCCAAATAGTAGAAAATATTGCATTAGCTCCCAAAGCAAGCAAGTTCATTGCAACTGTGATTATTATTTATAAATGTTTATAGGAATTAAAAAGTATGTGAAACAAATACACATTTGTTTTAAAGAAGTTAATATTTCCAACACTCAGCTTAAAAAAAAACATGTAAGATACAGATACATAGAAGTGAATTTTTTTAATCTGCTAGATGTATCTTAGCTTCAACTTCCTGACAAGGTGATATACTTTCCCTCCAAGACTAATTGCCAACAGAAAGACATCTTTGTAAACTGTACATTTCAGTCTTTGGTTCAATAGACCAATGCAGTATGCTGGACATTCTCAAACCTAATAGTCTTAAAGTCTTGTTTGTTTCGGATTTATAGATGCAATTTCATCTGTCTGAAAAACAACCATCAGTCTAAAGCCAGGGCTTTCCATATGCATTAAAGTATCATTATGTTTATGTTAACTGTTTATTAATTTTAAAAAAACCTTGAAGACATGTATTTGCTCTGTATCTAACATTCACTGTATCAGAAGAGGAGAATATTGTAAGTATATTGTGCATTCATCTATAAGAAGAAACCTCTGTCTTTTCTGAGTAAAATTCAGAAGGTATACTCATTGCATATTTGATATTAATCTTGAGATTTCCCATTAGATTTTAGTACAAATGTGTCTTAGCTCAGTTAATAATTCACATTCCCTTGGGTTTCTAGGATGAGTTATTTCATAATTGAAAAAATGCAGATGAGCCTAAAATAAATAGCAAGGGCAGGTGCAGCCATTTTCATATTTCTTCAGGAAAGAGACTAGCACAATAAGCAGAAAACAGAGGCTTCAGTTAATTCAAACAGCTGATTTCCAAAATCCATCCATTCAGCTTATCAAACTCTTTATAACATAAAGTGGCCAATAATATAGCATGGGCTTTTGAGTACTGTAGGAGAGAGTATATAATGTGCGAACATTTAAAGATGTCATTCACAAATCTTTCTTTTCTTAGGTCTGTAATTTAATGTAGTATGGACAACGATAGAAACTACCTAAGTTTAAAGTTGACAAGTGGTTAGAGATTAGTTGAGATAGTGGCTGGCTGATTAAAAAGGTGAGTTCTGTCTACCTTAAAAAGTTTGGAGAAGGACAGATCTATCCATGCTTGAATAGCTGGTAATTCTTGTTTAATACAATATAGTTTGTTGACGTAGCATTCTGAAAAGGATAAACATAATGAACTTCAGAAAAGTCATTAAACAAATGTATTTACAGTATTGTCTATAATCTATACTAGAGTAACTGTAATGACAGTAACAGTAATAAAAACACTAAGTAAAAGACAGAAATTGAACGAGAACTGTAAGCCACTACCTACTCAGTTCGTTTATTATTTAACCCAAAGTTTTCTACTGACACCTCCTATCCTTTGCCAATGATTTTTCTGAGGTGCTGTTTGGATCCCAGTGGATCACAGGCAGAATTATTTCAGATCAGGTTGTGGAGTTGCAGTGATAAGTACATCTGTAATTACCAGAGTCTTTTATGAAGAAAGAGTAACAGGTCTTGCAAAGTGATATAAATCTTATGGGATGTAGCATTTATAGCCCCACAGTATTTAAGGGATTTTGGCTTATTTCCATGGTTGAGTCACTTATCCATTTTATAGTCCTTCTCTCTCCCAATAATAAAGGAGAAATACTTTGATGAAGTAGGTCTGTCAGGAAAAAGCGTACTGAAGCAGTAACAAGATAAAGTTAGTACACAATTTAAGGCCACGTCTCCACAAGAAATTTTTAATGGTAGTATTTTTGCCATCATCTATTTTCTGAATATATATATATTATATTTGTATTCTCTTAAAATATCTGTCTACTGAAACGTTTGCTTCCACCAGTGTAGTACACTCTCAGTCACCCAGGCTGGCAGAAGACCGAGTGTACTGTGCTGCAGAGGGACATCCTTGTTCCCTTGGGTACCCATTTGACTCAATGTCGTAAGAGACTGAGGAATGTCAAAATTGCTTGAGAGAAACTGTGAGATCTTGGTGTCTATTTCCCATTACCCTAGCTGTCATGTTCTCGGGTTTTTTTGTTTGTTTTTGTTTTTTCTATCTTTACATCCAACAATATTCTGAGTCAGTCTCTCTGTTACATCTTTGCTGTGTTTACGGGTGAGTCAACAGGGAAGACCCTCATGTTTCCTTCAGAACTGCATACCAGATGCTGCCAAATTGTGAAGATGCAGCTATTACCTTAGAGACAGTCCCTCATGTTTTATCCAACTGATAAATCAATGAACAAAATTTTCAGGTGACCACAGTCCTGTAATTATCGGGCAGTCATGATCCAGGCATTCAGTACTGAGACAACCAAATAAAAGTTTTGGGCTGCATAGATAAATTCACAGTGGAAACAAAACTGCACATTACTATTAGGCAGTAGGTCCAGAAGGTGATCATTTTATTGTTGGGTGATCTTCACAAGATGATGAAAATTTGCAAGAGAGCTGCCATCACTATAGCAGAAAATCTGCTCCTGGGCCGAAGAGACTGTAAAAGTAATGAAGCTGTTTAAAGAGGGAAAAATAGTAGAAAACCTGATATCTTGGGCTTTCAGTTGATGAAGTAAAAAGCTATAGACTGTCTCTGCTTCCTATTTCTAATACCATTTCTTGCTATAATGTCTTAGTTTCTAACAGAAGTTACGCTTCTCGTAGTGTCTAGTATGAATTTATCTTGTACCTCAGAGATNTCTGCTAAGTCAAACCGTAACATGCTATATACAATCATTCACTGAGCAGTGCAGACAGACATGAAAGACTCTCCCTGTGAGGGTCTTAACCACATAACCTGGAGTCACATGCTCTTGCACTCCATCCTTCCAACAGAAAGAATCTTGTACTCCTACCTGTACTGGCACAAAATGTATTGCAGAGCTCTTTTTGTGGATCTGTACTTGTCAAATGAATTCTGACATTGAACATGAAACAGATTGAAGTACCACCAGACCTGGATAGCCCCAGAGCGCCAGGCTTTTTACATCCTTTAAATGTTAGGCACTACATATGAATTTCTTGTCTATGTCCTTTTTGACTCTGAACAACTGACTTCAGAAAACAATGACAGAGTTGAGAACTCAGTACAGATCTAGTTTTTGCTCAATTAAGCTTTTATATTCTGGAGCCAATTTATTGTTCAAGACTCAGAATCTTTCCAGTTCATGTAACTTTTGTATCATGCTGTGCATTGTTCAAAATCAAGCTTATCTTTTCACTAACTTTTTGTCATCTCTTTTATGTCAGTTTTGCTGTTTGATTTTTCCTAGTCTGTCCCATCTTCAGCCAACATCCCTTGCTAATGTACCCATTGCATTCTCTTCTTACACAGTTGAGAACCGAAAACCAGAAACCTTGGGACTATTCTGAAAAGAATTTCTAATCTATCCTAAAACCAGATTACTAAAATTTGGCTAGTGAGAACAAAATATGAAAATGTGAATCCGAGGTGCTACCTTTAACCTTCTCAGTATCACATATGTGGATTAGTTATTCCTATTCAATTAATTTTGTCTCTAGTTGCTATAGCTTTGCAATGAAAGATTTAAATCAACATATATTGTGGGAGCTATGGAAACATCACAATACAATTTTCATCCAATATAAACAGGATTTAAAATTTTTCTCAAAAAATATTTTATTAATGAAACTAGAACTGAATTATAAATTGTTTGTAAGTTAATGCCTGCAAATCCAGTGAAACAGAGTAAAAAGCAGCAGTTTTGTGGCTACTCTAGGTTTCATGTCACATCCTCTCTCAGACATGCTAATAAGTATCTTATGCATATTTTAAGAGGCAAAGTGAATCTAGGCTTTTCATACTTGCTTACATTTTGGGCAGGTACAAAGAAGAGCTCAATGTTTCAGCCTACGTGAGAAGGTTCCGTTGAAGAGAAGTTTGCTTGTGAATGCATTATTCCTGTAAAACTCCTATAGAAAATTGTGAGAACCACTATAGGCAAGTGATTTGGCTACAGTAATGTCTGGTCAAGTAACTGGAAAAGAAAATAAAGATTCAGCAGTATTTTTCCTGTAATTCAGACAATGGAGAGCATGAAACACGTATCCCATGAAGTTCAGTGGGAGCTGTTGAGTACATTCCCTGTTGCACTTAAGTGCAGCAAAACAAACCACTGTGAGAGAACACATGATGCAGTTATCTCATGGAATAAATGGAACAAAGTAAAGAAAGCTGTAGAAAAGAAGGAAATTATCACTTTTTACTAATTTGTAACACTTTTGTCACCATGGCAGCAAGAACAAAAGGCAGGTGCTCTCAACTAAACCAGTACTGCTGCCAGAGACAGAGTTGCATCTAAAATACTGAAGATAAGCACTTGTAGGCTTTCCTTACCTTGAAATAGTTCCAAATTAATATGCAGAGGCCTCAAAATGATTTTAGTTGCCAATAGTGCTTTGAACTGCTTTCTGAGACTAACTGGCCCCCAACTCAGACTTTCATGAGGATGCTGCATGACTGTTGAGACATGTGGCAGCTTTCTGCCTTGTACACTAGTGAGAGAAAAAGAAAGAAAAGATGGAGATAGTGGTGGGATGGAAGGGAGGAGGAGAGAGAGAGAGAGAGAGAGGTGGACAGAGAAAGAGATCGTCGATCCGGGTTCCAGTGTTGATCCAGCCAACAGTGGGTGCCCTTGGTATGTGAGAGTGTTGGTCCCGAAGTTTCAAAGTATCAGATTCTTGAAGACTCACTGTCTGTCTCTCTCTTCTCTTTCTTTTTCTCTCATGAAGTCATTAAATAGTACAAGGCTTATTTCGATTTCTTATAATGTTGCATTTTTTAGCTGCACAGCTTAGACAATTGTAAGAGTGTCAATATTTTTACAATAATTATAGTACAGAGATTCTCATTAAAACTGATCATTGTGTTTGAATCTTGAGTATTTTTTTACCTTAATCTAAGCAGGGGGATTTGTGAATCTGGTCACCCCTCCCTCTCTTCACAGGTGGGACATGACAATGTGTTAGTAGACTGGGAACGGCTATCCCTGCAACACAAGGCGAGACTGTGCAGAGACACCTAAGCTGAGCCAGCTACCTCATCTGTAAGTTATTAAATGCTGGGTAGACTTTCACTGGCATTAATTATTGCTTCTGATGAACAGCAATGAGTGAAGATTACAGAGCTGAAAAAGGGAAAAGTAAAAAGCTGGGGGAAATTGCAGTACCACAGTGATGTGTCTGCACACATAGTTGGTTTCTGTCAAGATATCAGTCTTAGGAAGCATTTGACCAGTCAAGATAAGTATGTAGTAATTTTAGAAATAACTAGATCAATGAGTTTGAAATGAGCAGAATGTCATAAATTAGGCTGTTCTCTTTTCCTTGAAAGTGTGAAAAATGTCTTGTGATCTTGTTGTATATTACAGTTCATAATTCAGTATACATTTAGGTAAGTCTATCTCATTTTAAATGTCTATTAGGTAATGTTTTTCTTCTGCTGAACGGCAGAATACATTTGGCGATGGAGGCTTATACCAAAAGAGTTTGTTATGAGGCAATTGTTCTCCTCTACTTTGACCTCATGAGGCTCCATCTGCAGCACTGCATCCAGGCCTGGGGCGCCCAGCACGAGAAAGATGTGGAGCTGTTGGAGCAGGTCCAGAGGAGGGCCACAAAGATGATCAGAGGGCTGGAGCGCCTCTGCTATGAAGAAAGGCTGAAGGAGCTGGGCTTATTCAGCCTGGAGAAGAGAAGGCTCCAAGGAGACCACATTGCAGCCTTCCAGTGCTTAAAAGGAGCTTATAATCAGCAGTGAGACTGACTTTTTACATGATCTGATAGTGATAGGACGAGAGGGAATGGTTTTAAACTAAAAGAAGGGAGATTTAGATTAGATATTAGGGGAAAATTCTTTACTGAGAGCGTGATGAGACACTGGCACAGGCTGCCCAGAGAGGCTGTGGATGCCTCATCCCTGGAGGTGTTCAAGGCCAGGTTAGATGGGGCCCTGGGCAACCTGGTCTAGTACATGATCTAGTGTGTGATTTAGGGATTGGCAACCCTGCCTATGGCAAGGGGGTTGGAACTAGACGATATTTAAGGTTCCTTCCAACAAAAGCCATTCTATTATTCTATGTTGAAAGCTAAAGGAATTCATAGTCACTGCGCTGTTAAAAGTGACTACGTTCTGTGATACAGGGAAATTATGTTTTTGTATGTATGCTTACTGCATGTTGTTAAGTAAAGAGGTAGTCAAATTGCCAGCCATATCTGTGGGCAAGATTTCTTTATTTAAAGGTAGACAGTACTAAGGAGATAAAGTGTAGAAGCTGTCATCTGCTGTAATTCAGTTTTCATTATTAAGATTACTTCCCTGTTGTTATCAATGGGGAGAAATAGACTTTGACCAACCTTTTTAATTATAACAGTGTTTGAGGTGATTAGGCTTTAAGGAGATACCTGTGTTGCAGACATCTACCCAGATTCTATACTATTCCCTTATTTTACATTGTGTAATAATCTTTTCTATTATTACAATATTTACATCTGCAGTGTATTTGTTATATTCTGCTAGGTAGTCTTCATCCTTATACCTTCACCACTGTAGAAAGTAAAGAGGAATGGGAAGAAGTAAAGAAATCTTTGGTGAACAGCACTCTCTCACACTTCTTTAAAAATAACTCTTTTTTTTTGCCTGTAGGTATCCACTCATGTAAATATCAAACACCAACTCAACATAGCACCAATCATCAGAACCCTATACTCATCTGATTCAAAAGAGTAACTAACAAAAGTCAAAGAGAAGGAGGTCTCTCCGAGGCAGACAGCAGTCACTGTGCAGAAACAAATGAGATCCATAACACTTGCCAATCCCTTCTTCCCCTGTAGCACACGATACACATATTCATAAACATTCCAGAGGATTTATTAGCTCACACTGCACATCTTCTCAGAATGCAGAAATGAGCTACAAAGTTTTTAACTAAAAGACGTACATTATTTTTCTTGTTCATATTGCTCAGTGCTTCAATCTGTTGGATATAAAGAAGATTTCAATCATTTGTGCTTAAGAATAAAGTCATCTGGTGTACTGCAAGACTTAATTCGAAATTGTTTCACAGAGAATCTTTACAGAGCACTGGGATTGTGTTTGTTATGGTAGACATGCAATATGAAATAGCAGTGCTGCACATATACATCACAGATGCAATGCTGTGGTACTAAACCAGGAGACCTCCACCCTTCAGAGCCCCAGGGATGACCACACAGGTGGATGGCTGAAGCACACTGTCAGCTATACTTACTGATAACTTCATCTACAAAGACTTTGCATGTGCCTTAAAGAAGATGAAGATTTTCTTTCTGGTTTGATTTCTCAAATATGCTCCTAGGTGACTGTTATTACCCTAGCTTTTTCACCACACTCCTTGAATATATTGAGTGTGATTACAATTCTCAGCAAAGGACTAAGAATGAAATTAATTTGATTTTCTACAATTTAAATTCAACTCATATAAGCCTGAACATTTAGAACAGTTCACATTAGAGTCACTGCAGTTTTAATTCCTCCATCTTTACTTAGTGTCACAACAAATTAAGTTAGATTCGCTGTTTTGAGATTTTTATGGCTGTCTGTGTTCTTGGTGCTTAAATTAAAGACCCTTTTAATCCATTACATGATGTCTAACAACATCAGAAATAAGTTATGACATCAATAGGATTATGTTTTTGTGAAAACGATGGCAAGTCACAATCAATAAGGCATTCCACAATGTTATCAGCAAAACGGAAGAAATACTAGCTGCATTTGAGAACTTAAACATAAATGGAAAAATAGTTTATATATGTATATTTTCTCCCTTCACTTAGTATTTTGGAGCATATAATTATAATTAGAGCCAAATGATTAATGGATTAGTATATTCAACAGTTTAGACATCTTTTGTAGAATAATCACAAAAAGAAAAATATGGCATCAGAAATATTAATTATTCAATTTATAGTGTTTGCCTGGTTTGTTCTAAGCTTTACTTATATATTGTTTAGATGTAATGGATTAGAGAAGGTATGTGTTATGATTTCTACTCATTGACTGACTAAGTAACTTTCCAAAACTTCTAAAGAATGCATTTGAATTTGGTAACAGAAAATGTTTCTATGAGCAATTCCAAAATATGATATGAAATTCACTTTTTAAAATATGTTTGCCTTAAAAAATAATCATAGAATCATAGAATCATAGAAACACTAGGCTGGAAAAGACCTGTTCAACCATAAATAAAAAATCTTGAATAACTAGCTTTGCCTTTTTAAAATATATTATCTTGTTGTTTAGTTTGCATTTAGCTTGCTAACATCCCTATCACAGGTAAAGCTGCCTGGTTTTTATGTGGCATTTTTGTGATATGTATAACACCACTATGTTTTATCAGTAAGCACAATGACAGATCAGGTGTCCTTTGCTGGTAGTTACATGCCAGTGCTCAAATTGTGGATAATTGCCAGTGACAGACCCAAGACTGGAATGGGAGGAATCAAGGGTCACACGAAGAGATGGAAGTGACAGAACAGAGTACTTAAGGCAGCAGAATTTGAGACAGGCAGATATTCTTCCAGGCAGCAACAACAAAAATTGGCACAGAGGCCACATCATTATTTATTTATTTATTTATTTCCAAGAAATCCAATATCATAGGCTAGAAACTGCTTATTCTGTTCATATCTGTGGTCTGTCGTTCAGAAATTTTTGACAAAGGAGAATCATCACTTTCTTCTTGCGTGTCTAATTGGCAACAATTATCCACAGTTGAGTGAGAGGCATTTCTGTAACGACAGAACGACAGTTGAAAAAACTTGTCAGGGAGTTTTTTCCACTGACAGCAGAGGACAGAGTAACTCCTTCCAGTTCTGGGAATATAATACGTTCAAGATTACTACTAACTGATAAGGATAATGTGGTATAAATGTTGGCTTTAAAAAAAACAATGTTAACAAAAAGAAAATTGTCTTGAATATTCCCTATAAGCTTGCCATGTGATAACCTGTCCAGTAAACAGGAAAACAGAGCTACAAAGGCACTTGTGGCCATCTATCGTAATTAAATTCTGAGAAAAAAAATACATTCCAGGATTTGTTGACTTTGAAGAAATAACCTGTTCAGAAAAGACAGAGCTCATTACAAGCACAGTGTTGGTTTTACTGGCAATTCCTAAGCAAACATGAAATTCTTCCTTACATGTGCTACTTGATCTTGTACATGGGCACTAAATGTAACTTCTGGAATAAAAAGTGCTGATTGAATTGTCTTTTGATCTCAACACCTGTATAATGACTATGCACTTGCTGAGCACAGAGTTTGTTTCAGACAAAAAGAGCTTGACAGACTCTTGCCAGCAGTATCAAGAAGGCAATTGGTAGTAAAGTCCTACTGCTATCCTAATTTAGTTGTCTAATTAGTCATCTAACCAGGCAGAGTGAGTGGGATCTTCTGCCTTGGGCTGAAAAAATGAAGGCACTCCTGATGTTTGCACGCTCTACGGATTCCATTCTTCAGCTATCTGGCAAATCCCCACATACATGTGCTATGCAGATAATCGGTTAAAGAAGTCATGGTTTACGTCTAAGATGACAAAAAGATTAGCTTGTGGAGCATCTCAGAAACAGGAAACATTGTTACTTCCCAGAATGAGAGCCATAAGGTCCTAAAAATCCAACCTCAACTCTTCTAGAAAGTATGAAGACTTTTCACCGAAAAGCTCAACAAATGTCAAATGTCTCAAAATGTAGGAGATAAATAGCCCTATCGCATGCCAGTGGGTAGTGGCAGCTACTGTTAAAAAAATAAGCTACTGGAGAAAAACTAAAAGTTAAAAAAATATACTCAAAAATATCTATCAGCCCTATTTCAATGATAAAGAATTTCAGACTACCGCTTCTGGAAACTCTCAAAAAGACCCGGGAAGTATTTCAGATATTTGACTCTTAATAATACAAATTAAAAGGAATACTCTTTATTTTATTCCTCATATATGTGTGTTGAGTTGTTTTATTTCTCCTAATTTTTCTGTCTTACATTAGTATCTACTTGCCTTTTATTGATTTCGTTCTCAAAATTGAATTTTCTTGAGAGGTTTTATAGTGTGGTTCTCTTATACGCACTATATCTTATCCATCATCGTTAACATTGGTTTTATTACTGTGAATCATCATTATCCCTTGATATATGAAAGTGTAAGGCAGAAGCTTCTTTGCATGGTTTGAGTTACTTTTTAAAATGTTGTTTCCTTATTTGCATAATTGCATAACTTGTTGGAGATAAGATTTCCTTTACATCATTAAATTTCCTTTTGCTCATTGCTCATCTATGCTAAACGAAATTCATTTCACTCGAAAACAGAGCAATGCTTATTTGTTGTTTTGCTTGTATTAATTGGTTCATGACCCCTAGGGATACTTGTTTCACTCTCATCTACACAAAGTGAATTTTAACTATGTTGTATTTTCCTGAAGGCCATAATAATTTAATTGAAACTTAGAAAACCAAAACTTACAAACTCAATGTATAAGTCCGTTTCTCATTGCTGAAAAAAATATGATGCTCAAAGAACTCTTTGTTCAACAGAAAGCAAAGAGATATTGCTTTTTTTTTCCATTTTCCCTGATTATAGTCCTCTGCTGCTCTCTTGTATCTCCTGTAGTTTTCAAAAGGTGAAAGAAATCAAATTGAATTTCATATATCACTGAAGAATTTCCAGTTGCAGTTAGAAGAAACATATACTCCTTTTAATGTGTTCATAAATCAAACAACTAGAAAATTGTTGAGTTAGAGAATGCACATAATCGCATAGTACTTTGACAAAATTTGACAGAATCCATTTTGAAAATAGAAACACCTGAATTTCTAAAGATAGCTTGACATGTTTATTATTTACTTAAATATTGGTCCTGATAGCCTTACTAGTCTTCATGTAAACTCTCAAGTAGACATTAATTTTCATTAGTCTCTGTATGACTTTGACAGCCCTTGACTCCTGTGGTTGTGAAACAATTTTGTCCATGGGTACTGCTTGCACATACTAATTCTGAAGTGCTCCACACTGTCATTAAAATAGGAAGGAAGAGCAGGCCATAGCTGAGTTTCAGTCAATGTGCTGAGGAGTACCACAGCCTTAATGACCTCTAAACAGCCCTCTTTTCTGGGTATCATCTAAGAGTAAAATGACTCTTTTAAACTGTGGCAGCAATGTGGGGAGCTGGGTCATGGAGGGAGGCCTGATGCGGCCTCTGCAATGGGCAGCAGAGTGGGCTCTCTGCTGAGTGCCACTGTTCTGCCACGTGGACATACTCTTGTGGAACTCTTAGAGATGCTTCAGTGCTCTTACAGTTATATTAAGCATTACTTTCTAATGCAGTATGGCCATTTATAAAAAATATAATAAATATGGGAGATTCTGCAAGTGTTCTTTGCTCCACCTGCACTTTACTTTCAAAATTTCTGGTTGTTGTTTGCTGAATATGACAACTAGCTGGAACATTGGTACTCCCTGACATCTCCATGCATGGAATTACAGATTTGATATTTTCTAAGTAGAAGGGTTTTTGATGTATGGTTTCTGTTGTAGGGGAAAAATATATATTTTTTAAATGTCCTTCAAAATTTGTTGAGAAAATTTAGCTTTATGATTTGGTTGCAAGATGGATGGCCTAGGTGCTCTCCTCTCCTCTCCTCTCCT
>WBMW01005271.1:0-10243 GCA_013396635.1 Penelope pileata | reverse complement strand
CGTTCCTTTTCCGTTCCTTTTCCTCCTCTTTTCCTTTCCTTCTTGTTTCCTTTCCTTTTCCTTCTCTTTTCTTTCCTCTTTTCTCTTTTCTTTTTTCTTTTCTCTTTTCTTTTCCTACTTTATTGACACTGAAAGCATTACGAGCCTACACATTTCTTTCACCTTTTTAGAACTACAGGATATGCAGAAGAGCAGAGGATGTCAATATAATCAGGGGATTATGGGATAATATCCAACACATGAGATATTCTCTGAAATGAAACAACCCCTTAAAGTCTTAAGTAACATGTGAATGAGTGTCAGCGTTACACTCAACAGAAATTGCACTTATGGATGAATATGGTCTACTTGCCACAACATACAGGCCAATGCAGTGCATGCTAAAATTATTCCCTTTATCTCAATATATTACCCTTCAGAATAAGAAAAGTGTTTTTCTGGAGAACATATTTTTCTGCTTATGATCTACTCAAGTACAAGCACTGATTTCAGTGAGCATTCATTTTATGCCATTGTTGAGGAAAAGCATTTCAGTCTTTCCATTCCACACAAATCCCTTGTCTGTTTTGTATAACAAATGTTTTCACATGATCAGGATTTAAATGCTATCAGATATTCAGTTTTAACTTCTCAACAAGCTGCTTTCTTCAATGGATTCATTTGCCTGCATCATTTAGACTCCAGACTGCCATTTATTTAGATCAGAGGCTGACCTGACAGTTAGGGATCCTGATTCATTCCATTAGATATTTTTCTGTCCAACATTCATTTCAGCATTTGCCAAAATCTTTTTTTGTAAATATATATTTTAAAACCTTTATATCATTTAATGATTTAGTTTTGGCTTCCTGTATGGATTCACATTGATCTAGCTGCCTTAATCAATAATTCATTATGCCCTGGAGTAGAATTTTTATTATTATTTTCTGGCTACCATATGTTGTGATTATGAAAACAAAATGAAATAAGCAAAAAGCAAATGTATGGATCTAGATGCATTAATTGAAATTAAATTGAATTTTATTGATGCTGTTCCTCTTTGAAGCTAAATATTCCTGTGGCAGTTTAAATGGCAACATATTTTAAGTGCATAGTACTAGCATCCCTTTTCAGGCAGACTTGGCACACAGGTTATAAAACAGCACTGAAGTTTGGTCCCTGTGCTCTGAGGACCCCATGGGCAGTTTAGGAATTCTGTTTGGTTTGAGGAAGCCTGTGTTATGTCCATGCAACTGAAGCTTCATTTGCAAGAAAATACAGCTTGCTTAACCCATTGAAAGCCTTATTCTAGTAATGGCTGAAAACCACAACAACTTGGTGTGAACATTCAAATTCCAGAAAATATGCATGATCCCCTGCCCGTTTGGCATCATGCTCAGGCAAAGATCTCTACAGATTGATTTCTAGGGGTCAGGCAGGCACACAGCAGACTGCTCAATAGATCTGACCGTATGTCTCATCCGACAAAGGCTGTATGTGTCTGGACATCTGAGGAAGGGAAGAAGAAAAAGAGCAGAAGGAGACCAGTAGCATCAGGCAGATTCCATGATTTGGAGGAGAAAAGGAGTGAAAGATGGGGATAACAGACTTTATGAAATTACAAGGTTCAGAGTGTAAATTATACTTGAGTGATTATGCTTTTAGTTTTCTACTGCATATTCATTAGCTCAATAATGATTTGAGTTGGTGCTACATGTATCCTTGGTATTTGTTAGTTAAGTTACAACATGTCTGAAAATGGGAGTTTCAGACCCAAACCTCTCAGAATTTCTTCAAGATCTCAGAAAAGGTAATCTTAATTGTCAGGACAGCCCACACCACCTCCGAATGCCCCAAGGCAAGACCTGGTGGTTGCTGTTGCCTTTGCTAGCTCTGTCACTGCCAAGCAGTGCCTGCCCCATGTTGTGGGACCTGAAGGGAGGCCACTTCCATCACCTTGCACCATGGCTTGCAGACTGACACAGATATATGTTCAAACACACTTTGCTGGAGAACAGTCATGGAGATCTAGGGAGCCTAGACTGAAGCCTTGCTACCAGTATTGCACTGCATGTTAATGCACTTGCCTTTGTGCAACAGGGCAGAGATTGCATCTCCACTCAGCCCGTGCTATTGCTGCTGTGGGATAATACCCAGGCCTGATTTTTTTTTTTACAGTTTTTGTAGAAGAGAATCATGCTTTAAAGTTTCTCCTTGGCAGGCACAGCATCAATCATCCAGCAGATTGTTTGTCTTCTCCTCACTGCTGAGACTTTGAGAGGGATTCATCAAGTATTAATGAATCCTCTAGGTTGCTTGCTGAGAGCAATAAAACTGCAGCCTGTAATTTCATGCTTTGAAAAGGATATATCTCTCTGTCTCAGAGTATGTTAAAGGTGCTCTCTGAAATAATTAAAGGGCAGAAAGACAGGGTATGGCCAAAACTTAAAAAAAAAAAAAAAAAAAGAGCGCAGTAGCTACCCATGTCATTCTTGAATTGCTTTGTTGAAACGTTTTTATCTCTGTCCGTGAAAACAACTCTGCATGGATGTGCCAGGCAGCACTGTTTCGCCAGTGAAATAATACCTAAGAAACCTGTGAGGCAAAATGATGAGAAATAACTCTAAAAACACCCTGCCCAATGGAAAAAATAGTTTGTCAGTGCCTAATAGGCATGGTTTCTTGTACCTGATACAAGAACAATCTGAAATTATAGCCTCTTAGGGCTTTCTAAGTGATCTGATAAACCATCAAAAGACAAGTAAAAATTCAAATCTCCTCTGATAAATGGATTTGCAGCAAAATGCATGAATTCAAAACTGTGTGAGCATGAATGCATGTTCTCACTTGTGTGTTCACATACCACAGTACAAATGCAGAGAGCATGCCTGAATATAGAGCATTAGATGCCTTAATCTCTCGAAAGCTGCAAAATCAAATGGGCGACAGTAAGCACTGCAGAAGCAGTTTCTCTGTATGTTTGAGTATGATGTGGAGACTAGAACTCTGATTCTGGCATCAGAGCCACTGACTGCTCTGAGGAAAATATATGTATGTGTTCTCTTTCTGTAACATTATTTAAAATCTTCCTGTCTTATTTCATTTGTGTAAAAATATAAATGTAAGCATATTAAAAAAAAAAAAAACATTTGGGGGTTTATTCTGTTTATTTTTTTACTTCCAGTAAACCTTCTTATCTCAATGAAATTACTGTTCTTACAAACTGCCCTTGAGGAACAAATCAGCCTTCAGAGGGATGCACAGAAGGCAAATGAATAAGTCTGAGTTTCTGACGGCTAAGTGATGCAATAGTTGTTATCACTACAGTAGCATATTGACAAAAATTGAAGTATCCAAAAAAAAAATGAGATTTTACCCCAGGACCTGACAAAAGGATAGAGTTAATAGCCATACAGTTAACCTGACTCATATTTCTTAACAATAATTTGATTCATGCTCATAAAATTTGATTAAGTCTGCTTATGATTTCTTTAACTATTAGCATTCTCATTTGAAAACAGTCATCTGAAGAACTGTCTTCATAAAACAGGAGCAAAATAATCTTCTCCCTAGGATTCAATTGCTGCTATGAATATCCCATCACTGTAAAAGCAGCATGAGTGAGGCGTGATAAAATAAAAACCCTTAGAGGATGCTCAGTAAAATAAAAACAGATTATCTGTGGGAAAGAATTTAATAATTCAGCCTGACTTATATGTCTGGACTTCATTTTCTGTAACTGGCTTGTGCTTGGGGGCATAACTAGTGTTTTTTCTACATGTTTGTATGGCTCACAGCTCATTATCAGTGACCAAGATATCACAACATAAGGTAATAAAATGTTAAACCAGCACGCCGGTTATTTGCTGCAATTTGTAAGTAATTTCAAAATTCTACAGCACAAACATGACTATGGACTAGATACTGGTATATCACGTTTTGTGTCCCTTTATGTGAATAAATGACAACAGTATTCTAAAGGTCAAATGTGAAATTTAAGAGGCAAAAATAGCCAAACAGATTTTCTTGTTGCCGAACATTTTGTTTCTGCTCTGTCTAAGTTGCCCTGAGGATTTCTTGCTGTCCTCAGAAAGTCTACAAGCAAACAATTTGAAAATGATTAATATTGATTTTACAGAATAAACTGCAGTTCTGCTGTATTTTTTTCTGTCCGCAGCAGAATGTTATATTTATTGTTTTGAACAGAGGACAATTAATATAGTGTAAGTGAACCCAGAAGTATTGGTCTAGACTATTTTCCTTTTGTAAACTACTCCAGATACTTCTATTCAGCTTTCTTTTATGACTGTAGCTGAGAATGACTATTACACTTCACAGTCACACTAGGGATTCAGACAAAGTTTAGTCAGTTAGAAGAACACATTGAGGAACAACGTGCAGAAAGTACTGGTTGTTCCTGAGGTTGATAACGATGCCTTTCACTGTACATCGTATAGAATGTGTTTGGCTGCAGTAATGCAGATACTGGACTTGGTGCTGCATGACTGCAGATTGACTCTAAATACACTGTCAGGGTGTATTTTGCAAGGAGAAGGGTGTTAACTGAGGATCTGTCCCTTCCTTGTTCAGGGCAGGAAGCACAGAACCATTTGAGTAGGTGGATGTCCTCTTTCCCTAAATTCCTACCTGGGAATACAAAGTACAGCTTTGTACTAACTCAGCTGCCACTGTCAACAAGTGCTGATGCCCTAAATGCAAAGCTAGAGCCCATGGGGAGGATCGACAGATGATAACAACAGAGAACTAGGGCTGCTAATAGCTTGCTATTATCTCGTGTTAGCTCAAGAGAGGACAGGAGCATGGATTCATTGCAAGGATATGAAGTCCCTGTGTTCTCAGGAGTCCTGTTTTAGAATAGGCTTCACCTGCCCAAATGCTGGTAGCTGAAAGGCTTTAAAAGATAACACCAAATCCTGATGTGGCTTTCCATGAACTTGTTTGCCTTTTTTTCCTCAGGAATACTAATGACCATCTAAAAGATTAAAGTTTCCTTCGGCTAATTTATTTGTCCATGAAAATTCTTTTAGAGGATAAGTAGTTCGCTAACTAAACCTTAATTTAAACGTTTGGTTCAAACTCTTAATCTTCACTGCAGCTCCCTCATATCTCTTAGGGAATGGATTCTTGTTAACGTTACCAAAATCCATCAGCTACCTCTGTCATCAATCAAAGGAAAGGGCGTAGACCCAGTGCTAAATCAAAGTAAAGAGAATAATCCATTGGCTCAACAAAAAGCCTTTTCTGTGGAAACGCATTTTATCTGTGGTTTTTCCCAATATAATTGTAGATTTACACAACCTTTTCACTGGATCACAGCTCAAGAAGTAATACTTACTTAGGTATACTTATACCTTATTATACTTAATAAGGTATGCTTATTGCAGTTTTACATTTACTACTCAAAATCATACTTTCTATGGAGGAAGTCTTCATCCTCCTTGGCTGATTTCTGTCCATGCTTGATTTGTTTTCTTCTGGAAAGATACATAAAGGGTAATCTCACTATAATAATTCCAATAATTTGTGTTCTCACAGCTATAAATTCACCAGGATAAAGATTTTAAAATCCTTGTTTCAAATGCCGTAAGTGGAAGGCAATATTCACTGGTATAAAAGAATTTACTTCTGCACACAGTAAAAGTGTTGTCCATTTATATGTCTACTCCTTTCAAAGAGAGGGAATAAAATCTAATAAAATGTTAAATAATGATCACATTAAGGTGGAAATTAACAAGAAATTTAATTTCTATCCAAAGAACTAACTTTTGTCAAACCAACAGTATTATCAACTTGCAACTGGCAATATCTAAAATACCAGAGCATTTCAGGTATATTTCTGAAGATTATTGTAGTACCTTATAATTTGTGAGAAATTAGTACTTAAATGTCCTTAAACGCTTAAACATCCAAACTTTAGGATTATTGTTCTTGTTGACAACAGCAGATGGCAGTGTTACATACTGGTGTCTAAGTTCTTTTCCTTTTTGAGAACAAATTTTGGACTTGGGTAGCCAGGGTACCAGTTGCTGTCCATTTCTGCTTTTATAGCCTACATTATGGAAAGCACCCAATAGAACCTGTTAAAAAAAAAAAAAAAAAAAAAAAAAGAAAAAAACCAGTTCTTCTCTGATAGCACTTAATTCTTCAGCCAGGGACTTGAGCATTGACATAGGACCACCAGCAATACTAAGAAAGAGCTTACAAGCAGCATTTGCTTGTCTTTGATCCTGGAACATTTATCTCTAGCAGTAAAACTATAAATACAGTATGACCACAATGATTCATAATTTCTTCATGACACGTTACTTTTTGCTTGATCAAGTTGATGGCCAGTTGCAGACATTCACAAATCTGAAAGAACAAGGCAAATGCCATCAGTGTACATAGGGTCTTTAAGCAGAAATGTGTACAACACAAAACCACTGACAGCTTTTTTTTCCAACCTGTCACACTGAGAAGTGTTAACAGTAAACAGCCTAATGGGCGGGACTCAGTTGTGCCATGCATCCATGGATACTGAGAAGTGTCATTTATCTATCATTCATCCAAAGATAATTTTCCATTCCTTTAGGAAGATTATCCATCAATTTATCCATCAATCACTTCTCCCCGGGTATTTTAGTCACTTTCTCAAGTCTTCTAGATTTGTTTGGTGTGCTGAAACAAGTGCCTAACCGAGAGGTATGAAGAGAATTGGACATGGCTCACTAAATTCAGTTGTTTCCACTGAAAACATCTGTAACATAGGAACCTAGTCAAAGACAAAGCATATGGTCTAAATTCACACCAAATACTCCAGCTTTGCCTCAAGGTGCACTGTTGTCTGAAGCATGAATACAGAGCCAAAAACACTGTAGCTGATAACAAAGCTTCTATCTAACAGCACCACTCTAATCTGAACTCTTAATTAAATTCTGTTACATTATGTACTGACATCAACCAGGATGTCAAAATCGGGCAAATATTTTTACAAGAGGAAAAGTGTTGTCAGCATCAATTTTTCTGTTTGTTCATAAACCAAACTCTGTTAATCAGCAATGACTTCTAATAACCAGTAGCATTCCAAATGCAACTTTTCAGGTTAGTACCAATTCAGTTCATCAAACTTAGAGTAATAGAAGAACAAGTCAATAATTATTATATCACTGGGAAGTACAAATCCCGACAACCTCTTTCTACATCTGCTCTTCTTCACACCAGGTTTATCCAGTGTAACTGGATGGGCGTCAGTTTGTATACACCTATTAGTATAATCCAATGTAATGGTGACCAGTCTTTCCAGGTATTATTAATGTTAGCTTCCAGATATATCATAGGATGCATTATTAGCCTTAATCATAGTAGAAAGACATCCCACAGTGATCTGAACTGACCCCAGTTGGTCTGAAATGAAATGCTGATGATTACTGTAGGGTTATGGCGTAAGTAAATAGAGCCACTAAATATACACCAAACTTGAAATTGCAAATTGTGAAGGAAAGAAAGCAGAGCAGGTAAGCTCTGATGAAGCAGTCTACTGAAGAGGCCCAGAAACAGAAAGGATCAACTATTTTTCTGAGTTAGTGTCTTAGTTTCTAGCTGAAACAGAAGTTACTTTCTTTCACAGTGTCTGGTATGAAGCTATGTTTTGGTTCTAGAAGCAAAAACAAGCTGATAACATAGAGATTGCTTATACTTGTTGTCTGGCCGTGTTGAACAGAGCCAAGAACATTTCAGTCTCTCAGCTTCTTGTATTGCTCCACCAGTGAGGTGGTGTTGGGGGCACAGGAAGCTGGAAGAGGACAGGAACAAGGCAGCTGACCCAAACTGAGCCAAAGGGATATTCCATACCATATGATATCACGTAATATAAGGAAGGGGAATTAGCCATGGAGGGTCTGCTGCTTGGAGACGGGCTGGACATTGGTTGGCAGGTGGTGAGCAATTGCTTTGTGCATCACTTGTTTTGTATATCATTATCATTACTGTTATTTTATTCTGTTTTCCTTTTCGGACTTAGTAAACAGTTCTATCTCAACTCACGAGTTCTACCTTTTTTTTCCTGATTCTCTCCTCCAACCCAGCTGGGAGGAGGGAGAATGAGCGAAAGGCTATGTGGTGTTTTCCGGCCTGCCGGCTCAAACCACAACAGCTTTAGTGGCACCCAATGTGGAACTCGAAGGGCTGAGATAGCAACAGATCTGACCAGAGTGTGTTGAAATTGTTATAAGCGGGGTAGTAGCTTAACAGCTGCTGGTCACAACGCTGATCCTCTCATTTTCACGGTGGTATTATTTGCTTTCAAGGTTGTTTTTCTTAACTCTGGCTACACTGTTTATCATCTCTCAGGGCTGGCCCAGGCTCATTTATGGTGCTGCCAGTTTGTATATAGCATGTGCTTGTGTTGTATTGGTTATGGATTTAATTTGCTATTTGTACTCAAGAGTGCCATGGTTCTCAGACTTCAGGAACCCTACAGCAGAAACCCTTAACAGGTACACACTCGACTCCAGGCAAGCTAAAACAGTTGTTGAAAGTTTTGAATATACCTGGGATATTCAAACTGTCATGATTTTATTGATATAAATAATGCATAATAATAATGTTTTCTGCATATGTTTCTGGTTTTAGTTATGGTTAAGAAACTATTCAAAAATATCTTACAGAGATTTGTCCTGAGTCGGCATGGGTGTGGGTGGCAAGCTGCATGGGAGGATCTGGGCAGGTATCTATCACAAATATCACCTCCAATTAGTCTAGAAGTCACTCCTGAACAAATGCACAATCCTAAAATGCTTTAAAAAGATATGCCCTGATCCTGGCAATGTCACAGAGTTACAGCTGGCTGCACTGTACTGGAGCCTGGCCTATGCCTAACAAACCCTATTCAAGACTATTTAGCACTGCTGAGAGGAAGGAAGTATCTCTAGATCTGGCCCAATCCATGTGACAGGCCCTGCAGCTGAACCAGAAAACCAACCTGTGTCAGTATCTGTTGCACCTATAAGCAAGAGGAAAAAATGGCTATGAAAGTCAGATCGTTTAGTGAGAGATGAAGAGGAAGTGGGGCCATCACATGGAGAAGAGGAAGAATTTGTAAAGGAGACAGAAACCACTCAACCCTTATCACTGTGCGAGTTGCGAGATATGTGAAAAGATTTTGGCTGTTGTCCAGATGAACATATTGTCACCTGGCTGCTCAGGTGCTGGGATGGTGGGGTCCATAGCATGAACTTAACAGCCAGTGAAGCCAGACAGCTAGAATCTCTTTTGAGGGATCTCTCTCTTGACAAAGCAATTGGAAGAGGGACACAGCCTGTCACCCAATGATGGCAGTTCTTGAAGGCAGTGATGGAAAGATGTCCCTTGAAGGATGACCTGGTATGTTACCCAGGCAAATGGACCACCATAGAGAAAGGTACCCAGTTCCTGAGGGAATTAGCTGTGCTAGAGATGATCTATGATAGGCACTTAAACTTGGATGATAATACATTCTCCCAAGATCCAAATCACATCATGTGCTCATGATCCATGTGATGGAGACTTGCACAGAGTACACCATCATTGTATGCCAGCACCCTGACAGGAATGACCTGGAAAGATGATGAAAGACCAATGGTAGATGAAGTGGCTAGCACACATCCACAATACGAAGAGAATCTCTCTTCCTCGCTACAGGCCTGTGTCTCAGTTGCGCAGAAACAGTCCCAAGAGGTCCAGAAACTCAAAGACAAAGTGTCCCACTCCTCACCTGCACAAACAAGCATCTCAGCTATTAGAAAAAAGTGCTCCACATGGCGCCTTGTCATTTTTCTTGTGTGACCATGAAGAAGATATGAGAAAAAGGGATGGAAAATCCACCCTGACTCTAGTGCCATGAGTATATGAGTTGCAAGGGAAAACAATCATCAGAGAAGGTTCTTCCAGGAAAGTGGCTGCTTCAGTTTCCTGTGAGCAGTTCCTTACTTGAGAAATTAGAAATGAATGCAGTAACTAGGACAAGAGGGGCCCTGCCTCCAGCCAGGTGGAGGAAAGGGACATTCTGGTTTATTGAAATGTCTGGATTTGATGGCCTGGCACATCAGAACAACAGGAGTATAAAGCTCTAGTGGACACTGGTGCACAGTGTACTCTAATGCCATCAAGTTATAAAGGGGTAGAACCCATCTGCATTTCTAGAGTGACGGGGGGATCCCAAGAGCTAACTGTATTGGAGGCAGAAGTAACCGTAACTGGGAATCAGTGGCAGAAGCACCCCATTCTG
>WBMW01005270.1:182121-195492 GCA_013396635.1 Penelope pileata | reverse complement strand
TCAACGCTTCCTCCCAACTTGGTGTCATCTGCAAACTTACTGAGGGTGCACTCAATCCCCTCATGCAGATCGCCAATAAAGATATCAAACAGGGATGGGCCCCAGTACCGACCCCTGGGGAACACCACTCGTGACTGATTGCCAGCTGGATTTAACTCCATTCACCACCACTCTCTGGGCCTGGCCCTCCAGCCAGTTTTTTACCCAGCAAAAAGTGAACCTTTCCACATCATGGGCTGCCAACTTCCCCAGGAGAATACTGTGGGAGACAGTGTCAAAGGCTTATTAAAGTCCAAATAGACTATGTCAGCAGCCTTTCCCTCATCCACAAAACAGGTCAACCGGTCATAGGAGATGAGATTGGTCAAGCAGGACTTACCTTTCATGAACCCATGCTGGCTGGGCCTGATTCCCTGGTTGTCCCACATATGTCGTGTGATCTCACTCAAGATGATCTGTTCCATAATCTTTCCTGGCACTGATGCCAGGCTGGCAGGCCTGTAGTTCCCCAGATCATCCTTCTGACCCTTCTTGTAGATGGGAGTCATGTCAGCAAGCCACCGATCCTCTGGGACCTCTCTGATTAACCAGGAACGCTGTTAGATGGTGGAAAGCAGCTCTGCTATCATATCCACCAGCTCCCTCAGCGCCCTCAGGTGGATCCCATCTGGTCCCATGGACTTGTGTTAGTCCAGATGGAGCAGCAGGTGTCTAACTGTCTCCAACTGAATCATGGGGGATTTATTCTGCTCACAGTCTCGTACTTCCAGGTTCAAGGGTAGAAGATAAATGGTCTGACTACTAAAGGTAGACATAAAGAAGGCATTGAGAACCTCAGTCTTTTCATAGAATCATAGAATCCTTGGAGTAGGAAGGGGCCTTTAAAGGTCATCTAGTCCAACCCCCCTGCAATGTACAGGGACATCTACAGGTAGATCAGGTTGCTCAGAGCTTGGTCCAGACTGACCTTGAATGTCTCCAGGGACGGGGCTTCCACCACCTCTCTGGGCAACCTGTTCCAGTGCTTGACCACCCTAACTGTAAAAAACGTTTTCCTTAAATCTAACCTGAATTTCCTCTCTTTCAGTTTGAATCCATTCCCCCTTGTCCTATCACCACAGACCCTGCTAAAGAGTCTGTCCCCCTCTTTCTTATAGCTCCCCTTTAGATATTGAAAAGCCACTATCAGGTCACCTCGGAGCCTTCTCTTCTCCAGGCTGAACAGCCTTTTCCTTATCCTCAGTGGTTAAAATGCATAGCTAATTGTGGTGAGTATTTTGAAAAATTGTTTTGTTGCTGAGACTTTGCTCTGTCAAATAGTGTTATTGTGTTCTTTGTATCTGTTGTAGTTTCCATGGAAATAAATAGGAGGCATTACTTTCAGAGTGACCTACACACTATAAACAGTAGCAGCAAGGAACTGAAAAATACAGGGAAATATCCTCGTGCTCTAGGAAAATGTGTTATTCAGTGACTGCCACTGTGGTATGTTCATGACAGAGTCCATACCCTATATAATTGGTGGTCACATGGTTGGTTTTCTTTTGAGGGAACACAAACTGTGCTTGAATAAGCAACAGCTACGCCATATGTACGACCCCAAGGAGAAACTGCTACTGGTGGGTCACTGAAATAGCTCTTCAGTGGGTGGGTTGTCTAAACAATCAGCGTTGTTTGCGCACTTGCCTTTGAAACATTGATATGAGGCCATCTCTGGTGCTAGGAGTTTTGCAGTTCCCCTGCTAGAGAAGATAAACTTGGACTTCTTGCTTCTGCCTGCTTTTTTACTGCAAAACAGGGAAAATGATTACTGATATATGCACAGTAATAAAACCTGTCAGACACAGACAGCCGGAATTCTTTTGAATTCACATTTAATTTATTCACAGCACAGCATGCAGCAGGGCTGATGGCTGCAAGTTAATGTTCTGCACTTTAATGAGATAACCATTTGCCTCCCAGGTTTCAAGGCATATGGTAGTTGTATTTGTCAACCTGGCCAAAGCTAGAGCCATAAGAAATTGCAATTCTATACTAAAATGTTTTATTAACTTATTACATACTTTTGCCAGGTAAGAAATTGGTGGAGTAATTAAATACTGCTTCTATTTTAGCACAGAAATATACACGTATAAATTTTTGGAGCCTGCAGTTTATGATATGTCCTTGTCAGTGTTCTGGCTTCCCAGTATTACCTAGATAAAAATACTCTATTCGCAATTTCTCTGCACTTGTGGAATTAAATTTCCACCTGTATCTGACAACTGACTTCCTTTAGATATGTCCATTTCTGGGGAGGAGAGGCAGTGGGAGAAATGCAGGAACACTGCAATATCAAATGCACATGCAGATACACACATGTCAGTGTGACAAAGTTGCAAAGTCTCCCCTTAAATAGCAGATCATATAGCTTCACTCAGGTTCTAAAATCTAGCTGATGCCCATCCAGTCTTCAGTTACAACTCAATTTTTTAACACCAGCAGTTATTCCTCATTAACTAATTACTGCATCCATAATGAAAGGATGACCCCTCCTCAGGAAAAATGAGGTTATGGTGCATCAGCGTTGAGACCATTCCTGCCAGGGGATGGGAGCCGGGATCCAGGCCTCTGTCGCTGCTGGGGTGGCTGTCACCTGCTCCTGTCACCACTGGACCCCCTGCTGGGTGGGCTGCTGCAGGCTGCCCCTGCCCTGCATTTTCCTGGTGGGTTTTGAAACTGGCCCAGAAGCACAGTGCGCACACACTATGCCTCTTTAAAACCAACTTCTAGTGTCTTGCTGTCCACACTGTTGAAATAAGTGTGAGTGCCCTCTGAGAGGTTTGCATTGATTTATGTAAAGCCAGTTAAAGTATCATTTTAAGTCTTACTCATGCTCATGCAGAAACATTGTTTCTCTATACAAAAGAGTGTTCGAGATGGAGCTAACATCTTTCCTGTGAGTTAACCTTTAATGTCTAAAATCTGTCGAAGTGAAGGTCAGCCTGACCTTTCACTTCAGCCATTGTACTCTAATGTTATGTTTTCTGCAAGGACAAAGCCTGTTATGCTTGCCACCTTACACAGTAGGAGTACAGACATGCTAAGAAACCACCTAGTTCTCTCAATGTTGTGCAGCATTTGTGACATGAGCTATTGTCTGTTTGGATAAAAATGCATAAATAGTCCATTATTAGGAAATAACTGATAGATTTGTGGGAGAACTGTTACAGAAGGCTTCAGATGACATGTGCCTGCTGTTGGTTACAGTCTCCTCTTTATTCTTTTCTGTTAACAGGTTGGGAGGAGTGGAGAGGGATGGGGAGGGTGTGCAAAGGAGGGAGTGTGACACTGAACATAACTGGAGCTGGGAACAGAGACAACCAAATCTGTGTCCAGCCCTTTTCTGTGCAGGGACTATATTTGAAGATAGATGTGCAGGGACTATCTTTGAAAGTTCTTAACTGTGTTCTACAGTAGTGGGGCGATGAAGCCTGTGGAAAGCACCAGATAGAGCTGACTTTCCTTCAATTTCTTCAATCAAATTTAAAAAATCTTAGTTTCCAGCACTGTGCAAGCAGTACTGTGCAGGCAGAAAGAAGCACAAAGGCAAAATAAATGCACACTTGCCAATGTCTAATCCTTTTTATTTATAAGCATCTTTCCTCTTTCTTGGACAATAAGCTGCCTATTGATGTGTTTCTTTTCTCCAGATGCATATAGCACATGAAAAGGAAAAATTATGTACATGTGCAGGGAGGAGTTGCAGAGGGCACTGTTGGAAAGTTGGTTTTGCCTTTGAGCAAGTCACCTCTATGGCAAGATGGTTCACAGAGCTTCTGGGGTGTCTTTCTGTTCTTGGTGATGGAGCTTTAGATACTGGAGCAACCCAAGATTAATAGGTAGGTTCCTGGTAAAGGAAGAGATGAATCACAGCAGTGAATAGCCCAGTGCAGTTTCATGTACCATTAGGAGTTAGCAGCTGAATGTTACCTGTTGATCGGGAGTTAACAGGATTAGCTTAATGAAGAAACTTAACGTTCAGAAAATTATTTAAAAGCTTTAGCGTTCAGAAAATTATTTTAAAGCTTAAGAGTTTTCCGTTTTTATTAGCCACCTGCAGAGCAAGAAATAAAGTCTTTTTAAGGATTTTGCTCCAAGTTTGTGTCCAGGGGTTCTCAACCCAATGTTACTGTTATTTTTCTTGGAGCTTCCACAGGGTTTCCAGGTCAATTTATTGCAGGTGGTGAGTGTTTTCATTATGTTAATGAGATTTCATATTTTTCTTGTTTTCTCTGTTACCAAATTATTTTGGCAGCATTCTAGGGTTTGATGTATAGTGCTTGATTTTGTTTCAGGAGTGTTTTCTTTTAGTCTGATGTAGCACATTTCTTTTTTCAGTTATTTCCTGGTGAGCTGAATAACTGATTGGAAGAGATAATTTCTCAGTGCCTTTTAAATTCTCTACCTAGTAGTATGGTAGAGTGGTTAAAATGAGTAATACTTAAAGGTTTGAGGGTAGTGGGTCTTCTGAGGATGGTGTATAAATTTGAGAATTAAGTGGTAACGTGGCTTCATTTTTCTTCATTTTAGGCAATTTCCTTTCAGACACCAAATTCAGTATCTTCCTATATTGCATTAATTTCCTTATGGCTGTGATAGTCCAAGAATATCAAGAGCCAGACATGTAAAAATGATAATATCTTTTGAGGACCAGTGGCTGTAATTGGAAAAAAATTGGATAAACTTTCAGGTATAGAAGCCTTTCTCCAAGCCTGAAATGGAAGCAGCGGACTTCAAGCTAAGTACAAAAATACAGCCTGACACTAATCTAATGCTAGTGCCATCTAAGAATAAACCCAGCTTGAGTAGCTCAATCTGTGAAACGTGAAACTGTCACTGTCTGGATATCAAGTGGAGTCTGGCCTGGGTTGGGTTGGGAGTACCCCAAGGGCTCTTTCCCTCTGCACTCCAGCAGTTGGTCATCTGAGCACCGTCCTTATGCAGCAAAGGGGAAAAATAGCACGAGCTTTGCTGTTATTGTAAATGTGCCTTTGTGATGCATAAAGGTAACTGAGGCATGGAGGAATATGAAGGAACAATGCCTTAAAAAATCTGGTTGCTTTGATGCTGTGGGGAGGAAGACAACTGTCAAAACATTGTATTTCTGTTCAAATGATAATATGTAACACAGGTAAAAATAATAGCAGAAAATGGTCAAGAGAAGCAAGCCTTCAAAGTTAGCAGATACTTGAATTAAGATTGCTAGTGTAGTTCCAGTTTGTTCCCATTTTGTATGTGACGCTCTTTGTGTGAGATGCAAAATATTACAGGATTATACGCTGTTTCTCACAATAGGATGCCTGCCTTATAGCTTCTTGGGAATGCTCGGGTATTTGCTTTGGTTCTCTGTGGGCTGTGTATGGCCCTGTATCTTACTGCTCACTTATGCAGACAGAATGGTTCATTTTCACTCAAGGTGCTTCTGCAGAACTCATAAGAGTAACTCTGATCGTGCTTGTTCTTCTTTATTTTGTCCCTCTCCAGATCCTCTTGCCTGTCAGATTAAACACAAAGTTTTCATCCTTCGTTTCAGAGTCCCCATATGCCTCAGTCCAACCTATCTCCTGGCTGCTGTGGATGGCTGGTTCTCATTTGTTTCGCTAGCGATGATCCCTTCTCTTGAATGTCAGTCAGCATTTCCCATAAGCACCGTCACCTTTTCTGGTACTGTTTCGGAATGGGAGTCTCATTCCCATCATTTTCTAAAATTGATGTTGACCATGATTCAAAAGTATGAAGCACTTAGAAAGCAGTTGATGAGCTGCAACTTTTCTTTTATGTTGTTCATAATTACTTTTAGCTCTCTTCTTTTGATTGTTATTTCCTACTTCATGCATATCTTTTTATCCGTAGATGGTTAGACCCTTCCAGAGATACAGGTTGTCTGCAGTGTCTCTGTAGAAGTGTCTCTAACTGATGGATATCTAGAGCAAGGCAGCCAGGCTCAAACTATCCCAATAATAGCTGTTGCTGTTTGTCTTAGTTTCTAACAGAAGTTACGTTTCTCATAGTGTCTACTATGAAGCTATGTTCTAGCCTCAGAAGAAAAACAAACTGATAACATCCTGGCAGTGTTGAACAGAGCCGAGGACATAACTCAGTTCCGCATTCCCGTGCCAGTGAAATAGTTAGGGGGGGCATAAGGAGCTGGGAACTGGGAGGGGACAGGACCAAGGCAGCTGACCCAAATTGACCAAAGAGCTATTCCATCCCATATAACATCATGGGATTGGTGGGATTTCCGGTTCCTTTTGTTACGGGGGGGGGTTAGCCGGGAGGAAGGGTCGCTGCTGGCTGTGAGCCCTTGCTCTGCGTATCCTCTTTATATATATGTATATATATATATACTGTTATTTCTTTTGTTCTCTTCACTATCTTAGTAAATAGTGTTTATCTCAACCCACGAGTTTTACTGCATATTTCTCTACTTCTCTCCCCCGTCCCATTTAGGGAGGGGGGAGGGTGAGTGAATAACTGTGTGGAACTTAGCTATCTGCTGAGTCAAACCACGACACTGTTGTACTTCGTTGAGGCAGAAAAGAAATGGGGGTATGGCTGAATATGGGAGAGTATGTCAGGGAAAAAAAATCCACCTCACACTCTTTCTGGTGCTCAATTTGGACTGTTGTGGGCCTGTATTTCCAGACTTCTTGCACACCTAAAAGTTGTCATCCATCCCGCCTCAAGCACACACACCTTAGCCCTCAACCGTATTCCTTTTTCTGGACTACACAAACTGGTGTCTGGAGTTACTGAGCACCATCAGGTCTGCCTTGTGTTGTCCTGGGTGTGCTTAAAGCATGGTATCTAAACAAGAGCGTAGAGCAAAGGCACTTTAAGTTTCTGTTTCCAGACAGGATATATGCTTTTTGGATATCGAGCTGCTCAGCTATGAGACCGACTCCTTTCTGGGCAACTCTCATTGTTTGAGAAATGCCATGGTAAGAAGACTTTGTTACAAGCAGGCAAGGAATACAAAGGGGTTTTTAGTCTAACAGCTTTAATCTTGGTGCCTCTAAATTCCACATAGAAGGTCTTCAAATTGTTTTAAATTGTGACTTCCAGTTTCTCAAGACTCTACCTTGCCCTTACAGTTATACAGGGAAAATATTACCCTACGCTTAGATGCATTCATTTATATCTGAGGTAAATAAGATGAGATTCATCTCACCTCACTTTCACTGCCTGAAGCAAGCTGTTTATCTCATCTAAAGAGTGGAGAAAAGGACTGTCTTCATGGGTGAATCACCCTGACTTGTATTAGACATCTGTATTTGGACAAGGATGAATATCCACCAGAGATCCCTCTCTCTGTCTCTGCAGGAATTCAGATGATCAGTTTATATGAGAGGCTTAATTTTACGTGGCTGCAATTGGGTGAGATGGTTGGAGTGATAAACATGGACCAGCTAAAACGATGTTCATCGGTGTGATGAGATTAAATATCCAATGCATTACTGTTCGTGCAATCAGCATATGTTAATCTGGGGATGGTTTTACTACTAGAATTCTGTTGAGGTTTTGCACAATGTTTAATGTTTGGTGCTGAGGATTCAAATTCATCTTACCAAAATGCTGGAAATCTTCTCTGTCTAAATGTCCCCTTGTAGTTGCAGGAGTGAAGTCATAAAAATGTTTCTTTCCTCTGGCTTGGTTTCAAATAGGGTGACATCATTTTTATCAAACTGCCTCTGCTAGTGCTTTAATTCAGCAGGCAGATTGCTAAGTAAGGTTCCTTTTCCATTCCAAAACGTCAGTCAGAACTGCCTGCTCCCCAGAGTACTGTACAAATTAACATTTTAACATCACTATTGTAGTAATTATTCTGAGCATCTTTCTTTTATGACACTCACAAGAAAAAGGATGACTTTTTGCTAAGTTTCCAGACCCTAATTTTCTCCGCAAGTAACTGTGCTCTGCTGACATCTCTTTCCCTTCTGGCTGTGCTGTGTTTCTTTACTACTGGTACCCAGCTGGGAGCTCCCTGTCTTTGTTATTGAGCTGCCACAATAGAGGGCAGGAAGGATCCAAAACAGCCTTTGTGCCTGTGAACAGGTGTTTTCAATGTTCAGAGGGGCTGATGAATAGACAAACATATGATTTGACTGCTAGGGAGATGATTTGATAGCAAACAAAAGGTCACATACTGGCAAAACTGTTCACTGGTGGCATGAGGGTGGGAACTGCTCTGCTCACTATTCATTTTCCTCCTACACTGAGAGACGAATTCTGCCTCTGTTGCAACTCTGCTTGCTGCGCAAGAGGAGAGTGCTTTTTGGATGGCATACAGCAGGACTTGCCTTTGCACAGCCATGGAGCATACAGCAGACAGGGATGGATTTCAGCACAGATTGATTGCTGTACTTCTTGTCTTCCTTTTTGTGGACTGATTTTGTGCAATTGTACATGAAAATGTACCTGGCACCTGCATTCATGCTTGCCTTGTCATCCTTGAGCACTTCATTTACTGTCTAGAGCTGAGTGCCCTTGTGTGCCTTTTTGTGTCTGCATGACTGCTGAAAGTCAATCAGTGCCATGAAATCTGGATTTCTGTAGGCAAATAATTGAACTGTCTTGTTTCTGGAATTCTTCAAAGATGCTCACTTGTGGAGGAAGGAAGCAGTGTTTAATATAGATTTATACCTCTGCACAGATAGAGATAGTGAAATAAGGCAACAAGTAGAATATATTTTTCGTTGGGGATCAGGTTTTTTTTTTTTTTTTTGATGGCTAGGGACCTGGAGTGAGAAACACCTGTGCTTGAAGTGCATTGCAGCAAATAAAGAAGCCATTGTACTTCCTCTCTCTTCTCGGACAGAATAGATTGCAAATTCAAAAGTTATTCTTTTGGCTTTCATTCACCTGCACTTCCTGGTTTGCTTTTTATTCTTACTTAAAAGAAATTATGCTTCACTCAGTAGATCTAGCAAATTCATAAAACTCTGCACTTGGTAAGTGGGCTGCATTAAATCTACCTGAAACAATGCTAGGAAATATGCTGCTGAAATCAGTTATAGCTGTTGAAAGACCATCTAGTAATGAGAACTGAACATTAGCAAAACCAACAGCTACCTTGCTGTTCTAAAAGGTGGCAATCTTGAATTTCAGTTTTAAGCTCTGCCTTTTCAATAGCGATGGCACTGCAAGTTACGGTTAAGCACTGGCAGGCCTAAAAAGTGTGTATCTCGCTCAAAAAAGCCTGGATGTCACTGACTCCCAGCAATAGCTAGACTCCATCAAGTCAGTTTCAAAGGTTTTTGGGAGCAGAAAGGTACAAGTATGTGCTTAGAGAGTTTTTCAAAAGAACTGAAGCAGATTAGTTGAAGTGTATTAAAAAATATTCGTCACTGTAGAAAAGGAATGATTTCTTCCCTTTTCTTATTTTATTCAATGAAAAGAGATTTTAATACTTATTAGGGTTGGAAGTACCTTTCAAAAACTGGAGAGGAAGGGAGTACTTAATAGGACGACAGAAATGCTGTAAATCTGAATTCATGACACAAAAAGAGCTTTCTTCTGTTGCGTTAGTGATTCAGTAACATTAAAACAACTGTGTGTTGATAAAGATGCAAATCTGCTTTGTAACAAGTGCATCACAAATTTTCTCGACAGTGATTATAATGTGTGAATTAGAACTAATTAAAGTATGTCAGTAACGTGAAGTACAAAATGGCTAATTGCCAGAAGAGGAGCAGAATTAGGAACTTCCTACGAATTTCACTTTTTAATGAATATGTTTAGATTTCAAAACACACACTCTGTTAAGATATATTTATTCTTTGTTTGTATGTCAGAGCTGTTGTTAGCCACAGAAGATTATGGACTAGATGTTTGTCATAGGTGAGAAATAACTTGCTATGCAATTATTTTGATACTTCCCTCTTGAAATCTTAAACATTTTCACTGTATGCAAGGTTGAATGTTTCTCAGTTGTGAGCATAGCACAATTTACCAGACTCGCCTTCTGCAAAAAGACTTATTTTGTCATAGGTGGGATCTGCCAGCTCTGTGACAAGGTGGGTGATGATCTGCCAGGGTGGAGATGAGTGCAGTAGCCTCCTCGCAGCACCGTCTGCCTCTGAGGATGGAATGCAACCTCTGCAGATGCTACATTGGAAGTGTCTGCACTGGTGGTGTCACCGCCCTGCTCCATGTCTGCCAATGGGTTTGCAGGGTGCAGGAAGTCATAGCAGCAAGGTGGCCCTTTTTCTGAGTGTGAGAAATACCTTTACAGGCTGTGAGGAGTGTTTGTGGTATTGTTCAGCTGATGATTGATTGTCTGCTTGATCCAGGTACTGCTTCAACTGAAAATACACAAACACCTAGTTCCTATGCAGCACTTTTTATTAGAAGACATAATGGAAGACAGAGTACTAATATTCTGCGCTTTACAAAAACGAAAACCAAGTAGTGAAGAAATTTCTACCAAAGTGCTGAATGTGTTTCCCAGACACATCTGAACACAGATCTTTGGGTCACAGCTGTGTGTTGGAGGAACAGGGGGTCCTGGGAACTCTATCCCAAAGTGTTCCCCAGCTTCAGCAGCGTTGTGGCAGGAAAGCAGCTCTGCATCTGACACAGCACTAAAAAGGTTTTTAGACAAAGTTAGGTATGCAGATCTAGTTCTTTGCCCATGTTGATCCACTTTCAGATAATTGTAAGTAGTTTGCTGGATTGTTGTTTTGTGGATTGTTTGGACAAGGATTTTCTTTTTCAGAAGATCTGTTACTCAAAATTCATCAAATCCCTCAGTTAATATCTATTTCTATAACTGGAAAAAAGGCAGAGATTAAAAAAAAAAAAGCAATGTCTGATATAGACCCTGCTTTGACAGTCTCATTGAAAAATGACAATAATAGCAGTATGGAACAGCTGCTATTATGTTTGGTTGCAGAATGGGACTGCAGAATTGAGATGCTGTCTGCCAGCCGTATTTATTAAGTAATAACTTAATGGTTTAAAGCAAAAAGCAAAGGGTCTCTTTTCACACAAGCCACTCATGTCCTCTTAACAGATGGGTCAGAAATGGGCCATCTGGAGCAAATCCTTGAAAATGCCCTGAAATAAATATTCATGATGGCATGAAGCTGGAGAATGAAGGGGATGTATCACAGTTTGCTCTGTGATTCTTGTGCCTGAATATTAATTAGGGCAATCTCTGCCCAACCGCAAACCAGTTGCTACAGAATAAAAGGGTGATGCAGAAGTTATTTGGGAATTCAAAGGAAGCGTGAAAGAATTTGTGCTTGAATCATCACTATACGGTAAGTATCAGCTTTACAAACATTGTCAGCTTTACCAGTATCACCAGCTTTGGGATTATTGAGGATAACAATACCTCGACTTCTAAGCTGAAGTGTCATGTTAAAGCTAAAATGCAGTCACTGAAGTGGGCCGTTGTCAGTGCTGTGTACTGTGGTTTTTTGGGGCACATTCAAGACTATATGCAGTTGATGCTGTAATGCTTTCAAAGGTCTTTCAAATACACTAACTAATTTGTAAGTTTTATTGTACCAAAGTTAACTTTTGATCAAAGGGAAAAAAAGAACTGAGATGAGCTATGAGGATGAGGATAGTCTCCAATTATATGTTAGGAAATTAATATGAGATGTTTTATTTATGTAGCGTTAGTATGAAGCAACTAAACTAATTATTGTTTTTAAAGACCTGAACATATCCAGTGTAAATTAGATGTATTCAGAGCCTGGACAAAGCGTAGATCAGCTGACTGTTCATTTAGTTAATCAATAATGGTGCTTGTGCTTTTTCATTGATTTCTCGCTACTAAATGATAAACACTAGCAGCCAGATCTGCAGCAGTCTAAATTGGCATAATGGGTCATTAGGGCTATACTGATAAATACCAACTGGGAATCTAATGTGGACTGGAAATTTAGGAAATGGAACAGTTATAAAATAACTTGCTTCATTCATTTCTAACAGTCCCCTGTATTGTATAGCGGCTTATTTGATTGCTGTATTGAATCAAGTAAGGAAATGGTTTGCAACAAATAAGGAAAGAAGAGGTGAAATTGGATTGCTGGGCATAGCGTGTTTGGCAAGACTCCAGGTTGATTGATTGTGTAGGGCTTTAAATTGCCTGTTCAGTGATGGTAAAAGAGATGAGTAAAAGGCAGACATTGACAGTTTGGTTCCTCTATATTCTGTGTGTCTTTACTTGTTGCCATTCAGTTTGCAAAATGAAATTATTAGTCTCTTAGTGCTCTTGGACCAGAGAGGATATGTACTGGCGATGTAGCTAGTAGACTCATTTTACAGTCCTAGCCAAGACTGCTCCAGCAGTACCTCTGGTAATGCTTACCTGTAATACAGTGTGATTTTTTCTATTATTATTTGATCTACCAGCTGAAGTAGTATCAAATTGAGTCCTGTTTTTGGGGTATTTGTTGAGATTGAGACCTGTCTTTAGACCTCTGCTGCTGGTTTGCTGTGTCAGGTCCTTTTTTTTTTTTTTTTTTGATACCTCTTGGTCTTCAAGAGCACAAGAGCAAAAAGTTAAATTAGTCAATGACATGGACAGGGAGATTTATTCAGAGTTCCAGATAAAAGCATGGAGATCTTTGGTTTTGGTTTTGTTCTTAAATTTGTTCCAATGCGAGACTGTGAACCTGTGGAGAAAGAAGAGGTGGCAGATTATCCCATATACCTGTCTGGAGACCTGTTAAACCTCTGCTGTGGTGTAGCTCCTGGAAGAGAATACTGCTCCATCACTGCTGCCCTGACAGTGCTCCCAAATCTCAAGTGCTGGTCTGTATTCAGCATTCAGCTTGGATAGGATTTGCTTTTAAATCTCTCTATTTGGCTGCAGGAAGGTTGCCTATCTGTCTATAACTCCTGTCAAAGAATAAAAATGTAGATCCCATAAGCTAATAATTCCATTCACTACTGACCAAATAAATTCATTTAAATTTTTTCTTTGAATTCTACTTTTCCAAGTACATGAATCTTTCCACTGTTCTCTTCTGTAAAGCCTCTTTGCCTGTTGTCTTCATGTCTGGGTGTCTCCAACCTCATCTCCTTCTATGACTGGGTGACCAGACTGGTAGATGAGGGAAAGGCTGTTGATGTAGTCTACCTAGACTTCAGCAAAGCCTTTGACACGGTCTCCCACAGTATTTTCCTGGGGAAACTGGCGGCCCGTGGTCTGGACAGGTACACTCTTCTCTGGGTAGAGAACTGGTTAGAGGGCCGTGCCCAGCGGGTAGTGGTTAATGGAGTTAAGTCCAGCTGGCATCCTGTTACGAGTGGTGTCCCCCAGGGGTCGGTACTAGGGCCCATCTTGTTTAATATCTTTATTGATGACCTAGA